>OY754977.1:32352171-32424671 GCA_963576475.1 Molanna angustata
TCTGAATAAATCGACATTAGCCTAGATGCGTGTACGAAGGAACATTTTGTATGGCGTAGTGGACATTTTTGCATGCTAATAACACCAACTAGAGGCCTCGCAGCATATACCTATGTTCCCGTACATGGATTTACTCAGAATTCGGAGTAGAACATTTTATGTGAGTTTTGTGTGTCTGTGTGTGTATCTGTGTGTGTGTGTCTGTGTCTGTGTCTGTCCGTCCCCCCCTTATAACTTTTAATGCGCTCAATTTACAGAACCCAAAATTTCAAAATATGTAAACACTTATAAGCCTACAAAACTTTTATACTCAGAATGGTGAATTTTTGTTTCAGTCAGGGGTTATCAACTTTTGAAATTTTTGTTTATTTTTCATATATCTCAGAAACCACAAAGGCTAGAACGCTGAAAATTGGTGTAAACATAGACAAATTCAAAATCTCAAACGATTTTTTTTAAATAAAATCCATGGTTTCTCAAACAATTTTTAATAAGAAATATATTTTTTTTATGATAAATTTATAAGTTCAACTGCCTATATTTCGATTTTTTTTTTTAAATATCGAAAAAAGCTGAAACACCCCAACTAGATAATTTAATTTTCTATAAAAAATATTCACATTGTATAAGCACATCTCAATTTTTTTTCTAACAATTTTTATAAAAATTGAATTTAGTGACGACATTGCTTCATACAATTTGTATGGCAGTAGCCTACACACAATATCTAACAAGACCTTATAGTTTGATACTAATCTCCAAACATACATACATACCATCATGCTGTTTTCATATTCTGGGTAGGATCAAAGGACTGACCTCCATACTATCTTATCTTGACAAACATACCTAGGTTCATATGTTGTATAGAAAACCAAATATCTTAAAATATTAAATAATTTGTATTTATGGGTTTATAGTTTGGTACTTATTCTTCAACTATACGTACTATTGCTATCGACAGTCGGATCTCATGTGTTACATGCAACTAGTTTTTAAACTTTTAATGTATATATTTGAAACTTCTTGTACATATAATTTGCACACTGGCGGGCATTTTGACAAACTGCAATTTATTTCAACTAACCAGAGTTAATGTCAATATACAATTTAATGCGTATTATGGCAATAAAGTTGTGACAAAAATTATTAATAAAATATATAGTTCATTTTATTTTATTATATTGAGATAACTTGACGGGTAACTAACAGATACACGCACCAAATAACAAGTAACAACATTCTGGAGACTTACGATATTAATCGTCTCACAGATCCAGGCTGAGACAATTAAAAACTGTTTCTCCACTGGGAATCAAACCCGGGACCTTATGATCAGCAGTCAGATACCTAACGAACTAACGAACTGATTCACCAAGACGAAAAAGAAGAGAAAAGTTTAAAAAGACAACAAAAAGTAATAAGACATAAATAAGATTGAATATATGTAAGAACAGTTCATAGCAATGTAAGGATACGGAGAGGAAGAGGAAATCAGGTTTTTAATCAAATAAACATTTTATTTTATAAAATGTTTATTTGATTGTTTTTGATACTTTGTCTATTTTTTGTTTGTTTTTGATAATTTGTCTATTTTTTGTTTGTTTTTGATAATTTGTCTATTTTTTGTTTGTTTTTGATAATTTGTCTATTTTTTGTTTGTTTTTGATAATTTGTCAATTTTTTGTTGTTATAATGAAAATATCTGAACGGTAGGTAAATATATATCTTGTTTTTTTTATAAAGAAGTACAAAAAATCAAATTTTCTACTTTATAACAATAAAAATTGGCCTTTGTGGCTCAGTTGGTTGGACATCCGACTCCTGAGTCAAAGATTCCGAGTTCGATTTGCAACGGAAACACAGTTTTCAATAAAAGTCTCCGAAATGTGGCTACTTGTTATTGGGTGCGTATTATATTAACATTGAACATAAAAACAATGAACAATCCCTTGCACCCCGTGCAAGTGACGAGTTTATTGCTGTATGGCATTTTCTTCCAACTAACCAGTGTTTCCAGCCCAGAGAAGCAATATTTGCGTGAGAAATGAATTTTAAAAATTTCTCCTGTGCTGTGAATCAAACCCAGGACAAACAAAATAAAAGAAATACAACCTAAAATAATATAAAACATATTATAAGATTTCTTCTTTTTAAATCTACATAAACATAAGATTTCTTCTTTTCAAATTATACGACTCGATTGTCTTCAAAATTTGAAGTAGGTACATAGTGACAGAAATAATTATTTTTAGGCGTTTTTCCGATATTTCGTCTCTGTACATAAAATCCATCGACTTTATTTTGATTCAATTTAAATTTTACTTTGCATGCTTTTTGCACGCAAAAAGAAACGTAGATGACAAGTAGTACCTACCCACACAAGTCTCATTCGAATCAAATCCCGAAATGTGTGTTTACTTTCATCTCAGTAAAATCTATATTTATAATTTGGTTTTCTTCAAATATATGTGAGCCAACTCCCCGTGAATCACCGAAGACTCCCCGGAAAATTCCGGCATATATTTTACATAAATTTATCCTCCGCTTTGTAGGTAGTTGGAATATTGGGACAATATCATGTCACCAAATCTCTCCGTCACATATCAAATTCAAAACCTTAATAACCAAAAATAAAATATAATATAGGTTACAGTTTTTTAATCGAAAATATTGATAAATATAATCTCGAATATAATTAGGACTCTTGTTTTGTAGGTCTTCTTTACAGTGTAGAAACATGGACCTCATGAGGGCTAGACAGAAAGGACATTGATGATTTCAGAATGCTGGTCGATAATGTAGTAAATATCAAACCAAACATCAGATATTGACCGAAGCTATCAATGTTCGGCCGTAGCCGTAGCCGTAATCTTCGGCCTAAGCCGTAACCATCAATGTTCAGCCTTAGCCGTAACCATCAATGTTCCAACCTAGTCATAACATTCGACCGGAGCCGAAACCAAATATTTACTTTTCGAAAGGAGAATAATAATACTTTATAAAAATCATAAAAAATATCGATGCAAGCTGCAGAACAACAATATGCAATTTATTACGTTTTCATAATAAAATATTGAAATCAAAAATAATTAATTTGAATTGTCAAATATTTCAAAGTGACCCCAAGCTCAGAAAACTTTTAATTTGAAATTTTTATTTTCAAATAGGTAAAAAGACACATCACTTTCATAAAACGGCATTGAAGAAATATCAAGTTTTCATAATAAAATATATAAAGAAAAACTCATTTCATGAAAATGCTGAAAATATTCCATACAAAATTCGAATACTTTGAGGAGTGACTTCGTACTGAATAGTATAGCGTTGGCTGCAACTCGCTCGTTTCCAATAGTCATTAACATAGAATTTAAAGGTATCTAATTTCAAAAGGACTTTAATTTTTATTTTGTCAATATTTAAGAAATCCTTTGTATGTTTCTAGTAGGTATTAAACACAAGAACTTAAACACGGCATTACTGTTGTAATACTTAGCATAAATGTAGGTACATTGTTTATTCGAAATGTTTAAACTCTCTTGAGTTGTTAATTCAAATTCCTAACATGGAGTTGGATGCAATTCAAGTAATGTTGATTGTTGCAGCCCGTGAGGAGAATTGTCTTTGAAAGTTTTTCTTAAATTGCTTAACTTGAGGAATATTTAATTAAAAACGTTCCTACATTATGACGGAATAAATTCCAACCGAAAGGAATTATATTAATTCTTATTGCTGTTAGGGATGGTTGGCCATTGTTCAGACAAGAAAGACGATTTTCTCGTCCTATCAGATTGTTGAATGCACGCTTAAATAACTGAACCAAGTTATTATAATTGAATCGCATTGGTATAACTTTTATATAAAGCCGCGTGACAACTCAATTTATTTCCTTAATGACTTTCCAGCTGTCTCTTCATCTTCATCCAAGTTCAATTTGGCGCGCTCCTACGCTTGAGGTTATCCTCTTAGTGGCAGAGGTTTGAAATATGCTATGTGGTAGTCCTTGTGTTATCCGACAAGCACAGCCGGGGATGAATAGGAATTAAAGTCCTATAACGCTCCCAATGTAGTGGGGTATGAGTCTGCAAAATCCTCTCATCTCCCTTCATATTTTTGGTGGAATTTCGGTTAGTTTTCTACCCTGTCTATGCGGTCCCTCTAATCTGTGATGTAGAGGAAATCGTAAGATTGAGCAGGCAAATAATGCATAACTGGAATTAACACGTAGAAATTCCAGAGGGTCGACGATCACCAGAAAGTTCATCATTGTTGGAGGGAGAGTTGATCCTCGTTCCATGACCATAAGTGATTGAATTTTGGTTAGTTTTCTACCCTGTCTATGCGGTCCCTCTAATCTGTGATGTAGAGGAAATTGTAAGATTGAGCAGGCAAATAATGCATTACTGGAATTAACACGTAGAAATTCCAGAGGGTCGACGATCACCAGAAAGTTCACCATTTTTGGAGGGAGAGTTGATCCTCATTCCATGACAATAAGTGATTTCCTGCAAAGAGATATATTGAAATGATCCATTCAAAACTATTGGAAACATTTTTTTATTGAAATCCCATCATCCTTTCCTCAAACTCCTAGTCCCTCTCCCACCACTTTTCCTTCTACCCTTTATTTCTTTTATAATTTGTGTTTGTATGCTTATAATGTTTTACTTCTTCCTCTTCTTCTTCGATGGCTCTACGGCCCATATCGAGCCTTGGCCTCTGTGAGTCTTCGTCTCCAACCTCTCCTGTCTTCCGCCTTGCAATCTGTTGCCTGGAGCAGTTCGGCAGCGTCCCTCTAACTTCATAATGTTTTACTTATTAAGTAAAAACGATCTCTTAGTATCCTTTTTTATATAACCTAATATTTATACTTATTTCTTTTTTCAAAATATAGAATTAAAATATATATATTAAATAAATAAATTAATATATATAATACATAATTAAATGAATATGAACATAAATAAATAAATAAAATGAAAAAAAAATGTTTGACACAGTATAATCTTCTTCTTTGTTTGTCGTGTAAGTTTCCCCCAACGTTGACTAATACTCGAAAGAAAAACCGTCGGTCCTGTGCAGTGCAGACAAGCTCCCCCACATTCATTAAACCAGTAGATAAGTAGAAATAATATCAGTCGATCTACTTATATTCTAATCTATGTAAGCCACACAACAACATGATGTGTGCAAACAAATTAAACATGCAATGTTCCGGGCAAATATAATTTTGACAGTAATTGTATGTCGTATTCGGCCACACGTTGATACGCATAAGTACTAGTGTATAACATAGTACATTAGCGCCATCGTCGTCCCCCACTACACAGATGTCGCTTTGTTATTTATTAATTTAATAATATCACATACAGCTCGCCATTATAATAGCGAGGACACAAACCACCTAAACACAATGATTGTTAATCTTGACGGTTATAATTCCGTGTAGTGGTCAAACGCTTCCTCCATCCACCGTGCATTGACAGCAATGAATCCTATTAAAATTTAACCCCAATTTATGCGACAAGTTTTCATGTTTGGCGTACTTAAAATTATGTATTATAAATATATATTACTTCAAATTAGAAATATGTAAATATTCAGCCATCTTTTGAATACTGATCGAGGCTAGACAAATTGATGTCTTGAATAATACAAATGTCACTTGTTTTCAGCGGTAGGAAGCCACAATACGCGAAATATTCAATGATCAGTCTGTATAGTCGACCGCCTTGGCACAGTTGGTAAGCCGTTTGGTTTCTGTGCGAGCGTCCTGGGTTCGATTCCCAGCAGAGGAGAAATTTATTTAAATTTATTTTTCACGCAAATATTACTTCTCCTGCTGGAAACACTGGTTAGTTGGAAGAAATTGCCATACGGCAATAAAATCGCCACTTGCGCAGGGTGCAAAGAAGTGTTCATTTTTTATTTAAAAATTAGTAATGTTTATTTAAAATGAAAAGAGTGGGTTGTGGCCAATAATAGACTGCTTTCTACAAAAAAGTTTTCCTGACAATCCCTTAATGTGTCTTTATGAAATACATTTATATTAGAAACCTAAACAAATATAATTTTTTAAGAATGTATCCTTCTTGACCGTCGCGCGCAACACACCGTAGGTGTGTGTGTGTGTAATGTGGATGGTTGAACGAATGCGCGTGTGCGGATTTACGCCTTCTTCTCCGTCTTCTTGGGGAGGAGCACGGCCTGGATGTTGGGCAGCACACCGCCCTGAGCAATGGTCACGCCGGAGAGCAGTTTATTCAACTCCTGGTCGTTTCTGATGGCCAACTGGAGATGCCTAGGAATGATTCTGGTCTTCTTGTTGTCGCGGGCGGCGTTGCCTGCCAACTCGAGCACCTCAGCGGCGAGGTATTCCATCACGGCAGCCAGATACACGGGGGCGCCGGCTCCCACCCTCTCGGCGTTAACACAGACGCAAAGTCGGTATTTTAAGTTTATTCTATAGATACTACCACGGGAATTGCTCAGAAGAACTTGCATCTTTAGTCCCTCCTCCACCCACTCGCAACAGAGTCACTCGCTTCACTCAATCGCAGCATCCATTCACCGTGGACCTTCAACATATACGAACAAGTCGCTTCTCGAACTCCTTTATTAATACAGCAGCCCGACTGTGGAACGATCTTCCGAATTCTGTGTTTCCATCTTCGTACAACCCGGGTCTTTTTAAAATCCAAATTAATAAACTCTTTTCTAGATTGCAAACCCCTCCCAACGCTACGTAGTGCGCTTCTTCGGAATAGTAAAATGGACCCAAATCCTAATAGCTGGCGTCCCCTACGTAGACATGTTAAAAAAAAAATATTAGTTTGCCAAAGGATTTTTTTTCATAATACACAATACACTCTCTACATGATACCGGTTGAGAAATATGTATAAAAAATGTTTTAATAGACGAAAAATATACGAGCATTTGTTAGACGATGCATGCATGAATGTTGATGAGACGATGGATACGTATCAAGATAGACGAATGTGGTGTGCGGTTCTTTATGCCTACCCCGTAAGGGAGGTAGCGTGATGATATGTACATAGATGTAGATGAATATAATTACCTGCATTCATAGAAGTGGATAGTAAAATATATACTTGTCTAAAGAAATACATACAATATCATTATTAAGTCGATAGCTCTATTTTCCCATATCTATAGAAGAACAGATATAACAGACCATAGATTTTTTAAAGGTTCACAATCCTTGAATGCTGCATTTTGAAGCGTGTTTTTCGATTGCATCAAAATTCAAACAAAATAACAAAAATCTCAATTTCTCGGAACTTCGGGATCGAGGTTTAACTTCTTTAAAATAGGTGTAATGATAGAAGTTTTAAGTGTTTCTGGAACTCTCTTTGTTTCGCTCGTCGAGAGATTTATTATTCTGGATAACACAGGTACTAATTATGTATATTATATTAAACAGAATTTTAGGAGCCATATTGGAATCGTATCTAGTGGGCATTGCTTGTTTTGGCAGACCATTATCATTTTCGATACCTCCGCTTCTGTAACGACATGAAGTATTTAAATTTTTACCGTTATACTTTTCATATTCTATGTTTTCAATTCACAAATATTAGGTGTTTCGTATCAGTTTTTGACGGAGTTACAGATATTTTATTCTTTTTTTGAAAAAATAATCACCAAAATCTTTCGCACCTAAAATGTTTTTGTTACTGAGATATCCTTTTCTCTCGAAATGTCCAGGTTTTTCCATATTTGTTGTTTAAATAGAATATGTAATACTGTTTATTTTTTTTCTTCTTTAATGTCTAGTTTTTTTTTATCATTTACATCTATTTTCTTTTATTATGTTGTATTATGTTGTTTTATATTGTTCTTCCTTTAACTGCTTTTTTATTATATATGTTATTGATGTATCTATTTACAGACACTTCAGTTGGTGATATTAGACTTTTTTACATTGATTGGAGTTGATGGCACCAGTACTCAGATTTCATTGTATCCAATCGTTATTACGAGCCGTGGTATCCTTAGAAAGTCCAAAAATTAACTTTAAAAAAAATAGTAAAAAAATTATAGTCCAACTGTCGATTCGTTCAAGAGAATGAAATTCTCTTGAAAGAAGAGGCAGTTTAAAGCCAAGACGCGTGTATGAAGGAACATTTTGTATGGTGTAGTGGACTTTTTGCATGCCAAAAACACCAACTTAGAGGCTTCGTAGCATACATGGATGAATTCAGAATTTGAAGTAGAACATTTTGTATGTTTTTTGTGTGTCTGTGTGTGTGTCCGTCCCCCCTTATAACTTTTGATTCGCTCAATTTACAGAGCCCAAAATTTCAGAATATATAAATAATTATAGGCCTATAAAACATTTTCAGTCAGGGGTTATCAACTTTTGAATTTATGGATTTATATTTTATTTATTTATTTATTTTATTTTTGGAAACAATACAGCCATTACATATTTTACATTGATAAAAAAATAGTAATCAGGAAAGTAAGCCAATTACATTGTTCCACAGGTAAATATAACAAAGACAATTCACTATAGCAAAGACAATTCAGTAAAACAAAGACAAAAGTGTGGTGTAAGTGTACAATTGTGATGTGTGTGTATTTTATGAAGCGATGGTGGCACATGGAGAAGGGTAGGAGAGGAGGTAAGGGTGAGTTGTCATGTTAATATTGTATTGGACATACCAAAATTTTTGCAATTTGATACAGAATGTACTCACTATAATATTGATGATAATGTTGTTTTTTTAATGATTGTAGGCTATTGTTAAAAATATCTGGCTTATGATTAAGGTTATTGTACATATGTATTGCAGCTGCGGTTAATAAAAGTGTTGTTTGCATAGTTTGTTCTTGAGTATTTAGTGTAAAAGAGGAGGTTCTGGCGGGGCAATTGAATGGGATTTGTCCTAAGATTATAGTTTGGTACTTGTTCAACTATACATACTATCGCTATCGACAGTTGGATCTCATGTGTTACATGCAACTAGTAATAGTACTATTATAGAGATAGTTATATAATAATATAGTGTACCAACCTGCTAAACGTGTGTGACTGTATAAAAATAAAATGGATGCTAAACAACGTGACGGGACTAAAGATTATTTTTTTTCTTTCGCCGAGGAAAAAATACAGAAATAATGTATTGTTTGGTTTACAGAATAAATATTCGACACGTTTGTCGAATAAGAATTTCAAATTACGCTCTCCCAAAATTCGAAATAGAAAAGTTAACATCGATATTCGGGGGGGTGGGGGGGGGGGGAATTTCGACCCACTTTTGATATTTTTCCCTGCCTTAGCTTGACTAGGGGTAACACAACAGCAAGAATGTTTCGTAATATAAAACACTAAAATATGGAATAAATAAACCAACTTGTATTATTTTGCATACATTCTAGTAACTATTGAAAATAAGACGTTACCCAAAGACTATTTTATTGATTTACATAAATAATATAAGTACCTACTTATGACAATGCTATTATTATACTTACTTGAAATATTAACTAAACCTTAGAAAACGCACCATTCATTTTAGCAATGTCGGAAGAGCTGTCAAAGTTGATATTAAACGCGAAAATTTTCTACATAAATAATAATAAGTTATATTAAAAATAGTAAGTATCATACAATTACTTAAATAATATGTTGAGAAAACTGATTTATTTGAATAGTGTGATTAAATGCGATTACATTACAATATTTTTCCTAACCTCAAGTGGCAAAGGTGTTGATAAAATTATTCCTGCAACCAATTTCCATTCAATTTATAAAGCAACTCGCTCACGCGAGTCGCTATTTTCATTAAAGTCTAGCTAAACCTAACCAAAAAATTAACGGGAATGGAGATTTACGTACACATACTAACTATTATTTCACTGTCGTATTTTATTACATCTCGTATAATATTCGGTTAGGTTTAGTTAGTGTTTAATGATAATAGCGACTCGCGTGAGCGAGTTGCTTTATAAATTGAAACGAAATTTGATGCAGGAAAAATTTTATCAACACCTGCCATTTGAGACTAGGAATAACTTTATTATGTATTCCTATTTGTCAAGCCATTTGTATCACATTATTCAAATAAATTAAATATGTCAAAATATTTTGAACACTATTTGCTATTTTTTATGTTTGAATTATCGCGATTAATATCAACTTTAACAGCTTATACGACATTGGTAAAATGATAAGTGCGTTTTCCGAGCTCTAGTAAATATTATGGCGAACGTTGACCGAAGTTTTGTGCGACCCAAAAATACCTTTAAAAATCGAAGGAAAGGTCTAAAAGGTAAACAGCCGTCAGACCAGCATTATTGTACGACAGCCAACTAAAAAGACTCGCGAACAAAAGCTTCATACAACAGAGATGCGTATGTTACGATGGTCTGGAGGAGTCAAGGTCCGAAATGAGTACGTCAGGGGGAGCTTTAAGGTGGCACCTATATCTGAGAAGGTAACAGAGGCCAGACTTAGATGGTTTGGCCATATAACAATAAGGGAGGATGAACACGGGGTGAAGAAGTGCCTTTCCATGGCTATTGAGAGGAGGAGGAGAGGAAGGCCCCAAACCACCTGGCTGACGAATGTCCAAAGGGACATGAAGAAACTTGGTCTAAAAAAGGAGGACACGTAGCAGAGAAACTATTGGTGATACATGATAAAGAAAGCGGAACCCTTATAACCGGACATGGCGATAATAAAGAAGAATTTTTAGATGGGTCGGTGGCAGAGCGGTTAGCGCGCTGGGCTAGTAATCCAGTGGTCGCGAGTTCGAATCCTGCCTCGACCAATTTCGTATACCTAAGCACAAGCATTTATATGCTTATTTAGGGAACGTAGGAAGATGTATATGTACTTGTTTAACAAGGACATATTCATTTTTTATGAAGAAAAAAAAAAAAAAGAAGAAGAAGAAGAACTATTATGTGTTTGCGTGTTACTGGTAAGTGTGTTGCGATTTGCACGTATTTTTTTTTATTTTTATAAAAAAAATAGAAGTTCAAGATGTTTGGCTACAACTCTAATTGCATTGGTAAAATGAACACCTCACTAGGAAGTCCTGTGCGAGTGTTTATTTGATCAGTTACGTGGTATAAATAGTACAAAGTGTAAATTGTTTTAAGATATAACTTAAAACAATAAAATTCAATTTAAAATTCATTTTTTCAATTTGTTATTGAAATAAATTTAGGAGTTTACTATGTTTGATTTGGTGTTATAATGTTATTTATATGTTCCGAACTGATGTTTTATAATATCCAAAATGGTCTAATTTTTGAATCAGTTTTCTTAAAAAAATTAATGTTGAGATAAATAAGGCTATTTCCGTGTATCAAAACGGATTCACTTCTGGCAGATAGATCATCAAATGCCCTCAGACTCTTATTATAAAACTTATTTTGTCAACGATCGTGGCTCAGTTAGCTGACCCCCTGAGCCATGAATACACAGTTTTTAATTATATGTATTATCTGGAAGTCTATATTTTTTTTATTTATTTTATAAATATACAATATATCATAATATATGCTATGGCCATCTAACTAGGAAATTACTGTTTTAAGATGGCCATATTGTTTGCGTACATACAATTATATATGTGAGTGCCGTATTTTTACACAATCACAAAACAAAGAATATAGAAAACAGAAAGAATAGAAAAGAAAGTATTAAAAAAATTTAAAATTAAAGTTTTTTTTCACAATATACAAAATACAAATTAAGAAACAGAAGATAGAAAGACTACAACAGATAGAACAATATATGGGCAGGTATAAACATATTCCTATAATAGAAGTTTCAAAAAAAGAAAAAAAACACATATTTTTTTTCTTTCCTTTTTTTCCTTTCTTTTCTTTTATAAAATTAAAAAAAAACATAATAATAATGATAATAAACAGTTACAAATTCCTTTAAAAAACAGTCAAGAACAGTATTTCTTAATCATCCAAGAAGCTTTTGACACAGTATTTCTTAATCATCCAAGAAGCTTACTTACTTACATACTTCCGATGGCCATACAACTCCGGTAGAACTTTAGCCTCCTGAACAATAGCTTTCCAGCCTTCCTGTCAGCTGCAGTGGACTCCCAGTCATCACAAGCATTCAGCACGTTCAGATCTCGGGTAACATTGTCCATCAATCTCTGCTTTGGTCTTCCCAGGGGTCTCTTACCCACAGAGTTATTTTGCAGGATACGTTTTGTGGCTCTTTCTTCCCCTGATCTGATAACATGTGCAATCCAAGCTAATCTTCTGGACCTGATTTCGCTGGTGATTAAAGGTTGTCCTGTCAAGGCACGAATCTCCTCATTGCTTCGTGGTCTCAAGGTACCTGCCGCAATTCCTGGTCTTGGGCCTAATATTTTACGCAGTATCCAAAATGCTTTATAATATAATACGATAACGTGAAAAAAAAAAACTTTTTTTTTTACATATCTCATTGAATTTCAAATTCGATGACTTTTTATCGGTTGTCACTTGGCATTAATTACTCAATTAAAAAAAATATATCCCATAATTAATTATTTTACATAATAATGAAGGACGAAAGGAAAGTTCGTACCGACTGAGAAAATTTAAAGTCTAAAATCCTAGTGGGTAAAATGTATAGTACAAAGTTTTATCTGTCCTGTTCCAATTAATCTATGTTGCAATTATTTACGGGTGCCGCCTGGAGTGTATTTTATTAACTAAAGTTTTAATTAAAATGAGAATAAACCAGATGAGAGACTTTATCGGTTCCTCTTCGCCATGTTGGTACGTCGTCATATTCGTTGCAGACTCCGCATCTAACTAATGAAGGGAAAACTTGACGACAATATTGTGCCAACTTGTGAACGTCATTTGTTTAGCCAATCTATACGTCAAAGTTATAACAGTTTCCACAGTAAAATCACTTTGTTGGACTGATACCAATACCGGTTAGTCCCATTCACAAATCACTTTGTCAGACCGATGCCGATATCGGTTAGTCTCATTCATAAATCACTTTGTTGGACTGATACCAATACCGGTTAGTCCCATTCACAAAACACTTTGTTAGACCGATGCCGATATCGGTTAGTCTCATTCATAAATCACTTTGTTGGACTGATACCAATACCGGTTAGTCCCATTCACAAATCACTTTGTCAGACCGATGCCGATATCGGTTAGTCTCATTCATAAATCACTTTGTTGGACTGATACCAATACCGGTTAGTCCCATTCACAAAACACTTTGTTAGACCGATGCCGATATCGGTTAGTCTCATTCATAAATCACTTTGTTGGACTGATACCAATACCGGTTAGTCCCATTCACAAATCACTTTGTCAGACCGATGCCGATATCGGTTAGTCCCATTCATAAATCACTTTGTTGGACTGATACCAATACCGGCTAGTCCCATTCACAAATCACTTTGACAGACCGATGCCGATATCGGTTAGTCCCATTCATAAATCACTTTGTTGGACTGATACCAATACCGGTTAGTCCCATTCACAAATCACTTTGACAGACCGATGCCGATATCGGTTAGTCCCATTCATAAATCACTTTGTTGGACTGATACCAATACCGGCTAGTCCCATTCACAAATCACTTTGTTAGACCGATGCCGATATCGGTTAGTCACATTCATAAAACACTTTGTTGGACTGATACCAATACCGGCTAGTCCCATTCACAAATCACTTTGTTAGACCGATGCCGATATCGGTTAGTCTCATTCATAAATCACTTTGTTGGACTGATACCAATACCGGTTAGTCCCATTCACAAATCACTTTGACAGACCGATGCCGATATCGGTTAGTCCCATTCATAAATCACTTTGTTGGACTGATACCAATACCGGCTAGTCCCATTCACAAATCACTTTGTTAGACCGATGCCGATATCGGTTAGTCTCATTCATAAATCACTTTGTTGGACTGATACCAATACCGGTTAGTCCCATTCACAAATCACTTTGACAGACCGATGCCGATATCGGTTAGTCCCAATCATAAATCACTTTGTTGGACTGATACCAATACCGGTTAGTCCCATTCACAAATCACTTTGTCAGACCGATGCCGATATCGGTTAGTCCCATTCATAAATCACTTTGTTGGACTGATACCAATACCGGCTAGTCCCATTCACAAATCACTTTGTTAGACCGATGCCGATATCGGTTAGTCTCATTCATAAATCACTTTGTTGGACTGATACCAATACCGGTTAGTCCCATTCACAAATCACTTTGACAGACCGATGCCGATATCGGTTAGTCCCATTCATAAATCACTTTGTTGGACTGATACCAATACCGGCTAGTCCCATTCACAAATCACTTTGTTAGACCGATGCCGATACCGGTTAGTCCCATTCATAAATCACTTTGTTGGAGTGATACCACTGAATGCCTTCATGAATCACTTTGTTGGGAGGATACTGATACCGGTAAGTGCCTTTCATAAAACACTTTGTTGGACCGATACTGATACCGGTTATTCCCATTCATAAATCACTTTGTTGGAGTGATACCAGTGAATGCCTTCATGAATCACTTTGTTGGGAGGATACTGATACCGGTTAGTGTCATTCATAAAAAAACTTTGTTGGACCGATACTGATACCGGTTAGTGCCATTCATAAAACACTTTGTTGGACCGATACTGATACCGGTTAGTGCCATTCATAAAACACTTTGTTGGACCGATACTGATACCGGTTAGTGCCATTCATAAAACACTTTGTTGGACCGATACTAATACCGGTAAGTACCATTCATAAAACACTTTGTTGGACCGATACTGGTACCGGTTTTACAGTCCCCATATTATTCAGAGCGCGTGGTGTTGGAAGTAATGAATCCAGCGGCGGAAATATGGCTGAGAAGTAAATTAATACAGTAAAATATATTTTTTTTTAAATATATTAAAAGATATTTTTACAATAATGGTTAACTGTAATACATTATCTATACATTATTCTCTCTACAGAGTTGAGAACTCGTATTCGAGAGAGAAGAGCATATTACTTAAGCAGACATATTACGCTAAACTTAGTGACTGAAAACATGATATATTAAAACCGCCCAATTCACTATGAAGTTACGCGTTAGTAAGAGTAACTATGGCGTGCGTTAAAAAAGGTCTATACCTACGCGATTTCAACTATCGAAAACTCCAAATTTCTTGATTTTTTGCGTTTTAAGAACAAACCGTAGTTTAAATTAAAAATACTTTATGAGTCATTCACTTTGATTTTATGCACTCTTTAAGCATTTGAAAAATTAATTTCTCTACGAAACATAGTTATGGAGTAATTAAAAAAAATACTGTAAAAAAGGACATTTTTAATAATTTGTTTATGGGAATTTTGGCTGAATTTTAAAATTGTGTGACGAATATTCACTAGAGAAATGTTAAAAAGACTTATACTAATTTTTCTAGAAACACACTGTTTAACATATTTGAGGGATTTGATTTGAAACTGAGGTGTTTAGGTTTATATGTCCCCTTAAAAACTTTATTTACAATTTACGCTTCTGTGATGCACCGGCTAAGAATAGTGCTTCCACTCGATTATATTGTTATCGTTTTCGGGTGTCCGTAAGAACCGGGGCATCAAAAATACAAAAGACAAATTAACATCTCACAAAGATCAGCACCCATTCTGAATTTTGCCTTTTTGAGTGAGACGAGACTAGTATGTGGCTCCATACACAAAGGTGATGCACACTCGCACACCTGTCACTGGTTTCCATACACTGTGGAATATGCCGCGATGGTATATATGTACAATTAACGCACTAGATAAATTTACATTCTTCTTTATTTACACATGACAAAAATTTATGATGTAATTGTGATAAAAACTTAATATAATAAATATTATGCTTCGCCAAAAATATGATGTTTTAGATCTCCCAATTTGTTAGAGAAATCTCTTTCCTTATCTCCATTTGATTGTTTCAATAGTATTATTTTGAATAATGGCACAATAAATGCTGGTTTAATGTTACATAATGATGCGTACATAGTCATAATAACAATTTATTATGAACCTGCATATATTTATAACTTTGTTTCTGCGAGAAACAACTGTTTCCAACCAACGCATTTTTGCGGTAATTTGGGTGAAAAAGTAACGCAAAACACGCAGAGATAGGTACATTGTAGGGGAAAATTTGGTAGAGAGGCCTACCATAATATTTTTTATTCTAATCTATTAAAAGATAAATGGGCAGTAAAATTCTCCCGGGCAATAAAGTTACCTACGTATCGGCCCAGTCTTATGTTAAAGGAAATGTTATATCGTCGCTTTAAAAAAATTGTATTGAAATAACCTCACGCATCTGAGTTAAGGGGAATACCATTCCAGTGACAAAATTGAGGAACGAACTTTTACCTCTATTTTTACTCTTTGCAGTAAAATAATAACAGGCAACGAAGATGGCTCAGGATATAGGTACACTGGATTACATACACACCGGGAGCGGACGTGGATTCATATTATTCCTAATACACAACAAGTTAATATTATGTTATAATAAGTGTACAGTAAAATGAGAGTAATATCACCACGTTTATATGAACGGCATGTTTAATGATAAATATGACAGAATAAAAAAAAGTTGGCATAGTGATAAATGACAGAATAAAACACAAATTAACGTAGTGATAAATAATATGACAAAATAAAACATAAGTTGACGTAGTGATATATATGACAGAATAAAACACAAGTTGGCATAGTGATAAATGACAGAATAAAACACAAATTAACACAGTGATAAATAATATGACAAAATAAAACATAAGTTGACGTAGTGATATATATGACAGAATAAAACACAAGTTGGCATAGTGATAAATGACAGAATAAAACAAAAATTAACGTAGTGATATATAATATGACAAAATAAAATATAAGTTGACGTAGGTAATGATAAATATGACAGAATAAAACACAAGTTGGCATAGTGATAAATGACAGAATAAAACACATATTAACGTAGTGATAAATAATATGACAAAATAAAACATAGGTTGACGTAGTGATAAAAATGACAGAATAAAACACAGATTGACAAAGTGATAAATATGACAGAATAAAACATAAGTTTTGAAATGACGGATCTCACTCATGTCCTAATATCAACCAACACATGTCATGTACATTGTACATACAATACGCCCGGACTAAATTTTTGACTGACGAAATTAATACGTGCACAGCTACTCATCATTGTGAGGCAATTTTTTATTTTGTATTGTATTTTGTATTAATATTGTTATGTTATTATGGCTATTGTAACTCTTTTATATTTGGAAATAAATAAAAGAAAAAAAGTTGACGTAATGACAGAATAAAACACAAGATCACATTATGATAAATTACAGAGTAAAAACAAGTTGACGTAGTGACAGAATAAAACATAATATATGTTGACATTGTGATAAAAATGGCAGAAAAAAAAATGTTTTTTCAGTAACCGGTATCCATCTATCGAAGACCAACACGAATTTCACCAATTGCCTTAGTGTTGTCCATAGACAAACTAAATCAAAACAAATATAGTAAAATAGCTGCTTAAATTAATTAAAACACTTTGGTGTGAAAACCACGGTGAAAAAATATCCATTAACAATTTTTTTTTTTCGAAAAAAAATACAAGCCGCTTAATTTGTGGTTCCGCATTTGTATTTATTGTCACATTCGCATCGCTGGACACAAAGCAGTTAACTCCTATCTGGCGATGTGAATGGGCAGTTTGAGCCTGTGTGGGCAGTCGATATGTAGATGTAGGCGCTACATTTGGCTATTTAGGGAAATCAAACGATTCAAGATTCGATTAGGGAATATTTTCAAATCAAAAATGAGGTCTGAAATGAAATTTACGCAGAATTGGATCGTATAAATCTTTATTATGACCGCGTATTTTAAGTTTTTTTACGTATTGGCGTCCACCACCATCCGCTGTCAGACGCTGAAATAGAAGACCCATTTCGAAAGAGGGAGAAATTCAAAGTAAAAAAAATCTTTCATTTATACATACCATCACGGCATATCTTACAATACGATGTGACCAGCGACGGATGTGCGGGTGTGCATAACCTTACGATAGTAAACACGAAACACGCGTTACACCTAAATAGACAACATTCGGAACGGGTGGTGAATATCATTGCTGAAATATGTACGATATTATTTGACAGGTTGTCTTACATATTACCCGGCATTACAGGACACCCGAAAATTGGAAGTACTATTCAATACCGATATGTCTCAACAAAAAATAAATTCGTCTGTATTATTTCACATATTCGATTTATTTTGACCGAATTCTATCACCGGTGTTTCTCAGCTCTATCAAGGTCTCGTCGAAAACTTTTGGTCATAATAAATCGTATACATATGTGGAAAAATATTGTGTTTAATTTTATTTGTTAATTTATAAATGTATTTTCACGCTATTAACACAAAAAAAAGAATAATTAAATTTATCTGTCATGAACAAGTGATCGCAAAGAAGTTAAAATTCGTTCATGATTTATTAAATTTTTAAGTTAAGTACAAAGTTATTTGTTTAACAATATATTTTGTACGCACTTTTCAATCTTTCGATTGTGACGGCATCTAATTTGTAGAATTCCATTATGACAATGATTAATATGAACACATATATAATTCCACAATTTATTTTATTTTTCTCCCGACGACCGTTTCGGCTTATAAGGCCATAATCAACTGGACCAGTTGATTATGGCCTTATAAGCCGAAACGGTCGTCGGGAGAAAAATAAAATAAATTGTGGAATTATATATGTGTTCATATTAATCATTGTCATAATATATTTTGTATTTTTCGTTTATATATTTAGTATTTGAAATTAAAACAACTACGATTGACATTACGTGTTTTATATTGACAGTAACTTAAAACTGTTTTATAGAATACAATCTTTAAATTATATCTATCTATATAATATAAAAATGGATGTACCTACGTATATTTGTTTGTATGTGTCCGATGGACTCCCAAACCAACAATCCGATTGTGATGAAACTTTGGAAATTTGTTCAGCTCATTCTGGAGAAGAAATGCATTATAATTTATTTATTTATTTATTCGATATCTCGCAAAAAATGGAAAAAAAGTTTTATATTGAAGTGAGACTTTGTGGGTTTGTACAACGCGCACACGAGAAGTTTCATGAATTAATATTTATTTATTTATTCAATATCTCACACAAGAATTTACAAAAATAATTATTTGGGATTGTCAATGAATTTCAGGGATTCGTTCAACGCATAGCAGACAAATTAGTGCTAGAAGTAAAATAATAAAATTCAATAATTTAACTTCTAGCACAAAAGTTGCAAGAATCTTTTTATGAAAAAAGTAACATGAAGCAAGATTTAATACATTAATAGAGAAAAAATTTAATACAAAAATTAACACATAAATAAATCAATGATCGAATAAGTAAATGAATGAATAAATAATTTTCCAACTGAACCACGAAGGCCGACATATGTCTGAAAAATATTACAGCAAAGATACTCTCGAGAGTATCAGGTAAAATTGTATCAGGCATGCTTCTAGGTTTTCTTGGATGAACAGTACAAGAATAGAACTATCTTTGAGTGACGCACCTTGTTCCAGGTTCCAGCTCGCCTCAGACATGTCGAAACTTGTTCGTTCAGAAATAGATAGGTAATGCTGTCTAAAGTTGTTGGTGTGTATAAATAAATGTATGTGATGAAGTTTTCAAGAATGTGCATCATGAATCTATTAGGTACCAACCAAGGTCTAATATTAATCATATTTATGATCATTAGGAAAGTTGTAACAATATTCGCAAGTGTTTTAAAGGCAACATACAAATTAGTAGTCTTAGAGATACTTACTTACTTTCCGTGTCCGGATTCATCAAATAAAGAACTTTCAGTAGTTGGCCACATGTACGGCCCTGTCATTTGCGGCAATTAGGTCCTCCCGCGCGCATGTCTCTCCGACTTTCGGACATATCATAAGGTGTTGGTGGTCCTGTATGTCCCCGCACTCGCAGGTATCGTCCTCCTTGTAGCCCCATTTTTTGAGGTTACTATTGCAGCGCGACACCCCAGTTCTCAATCTATTTAGTGCTCTCCAAGTGGGGTATGGCAGGTTGTGTCCAGCGGCCATCTCTTCCTTCGGTTTGACATGCGCGCGGTCAGCGAAACTTTCTTGCCACAGCTCAATCCGGCGCGCCTCTGGCGGGCCAGGCAGCGCGGCTGTTGTTTCCACAAAGCCTCTTCTTGACTTCAGCCGGGATTGTCTGGCCTCACGGCCGTACATGGGATGTCTTTGGTCGAGAAGTTGCTTCATTCGCTCCGTCTCATCTGCGACCTGTCTTCTTATTGTGGGAGGGGCGATACCCACGATTGGGTAGATCTCGCTGATTGGTGTCGGCTTAAGGCATCCGGTCACGGTGCGAATCGCATCGTTCACGGCCACGTCAACATTCCTCGCATGCACGGAGTTGTACCATACAGGTGCAGCGTATTCTGCCGCCGAGAAGCACAGCGCTAGAGTCGAGGTGCGGAGGACATGAGGTTGTGCCCCCCATTTGGTATTTGTTAGTTTCCGAATGATGCCGTTTCTTGTGTTGACCTTCTTCCCCACCTCCTGGCAGTGTTGTCGAAAGGTCAGGGAGCGGTCCAAACGGATACCAAGGTACTTTGGGGAGTCGCAGTGCTCCAGCATCTGATTCTGCCACATGACTTTTAGCTTCCTCGATGCATCCCTATTTTTAAGGTGGTAGGCGCACACCTGTGTTTTGGAGGGATTGGGTCTCAGGTGATTTTTGCTATAAAACTGGGATAGTTCTTCAAGGGCAGTTGACAGCTTTCTCTCCACTTCCTCGAAGGTCGCGCCCTGGGCTGCCACCACCGTGTCATCCGCATATATAAATAGTCTGGTGTAGGGGTTTACAGGCTTAGAGATAGCAACGTCAAAAAGCAATTTTTATTTTGTTTTTCCTTCCTTATTGAATATAAGTATGTAAAAAGTGGGGCACCTAGGAGTGATTGCATTTACAAGTGCGCATACCCATTCTAGAGATAAAAATTGCAGATTTTAGTATAATTTGTATCTTTGTAAGTCCTTTTTTGTGATGTTATACCATACATCTGATTACAATGAAAGCCAAGCACAAGTTTTTAACTTTATTGGGACAGTGCCTTTTGAAAAAAAAAAAAAACTGTATTAATTTAAATCTTTGTACTATGTGTCTGTTCATATTATGTTACTCAATAAAAAAAAAATGACTTGGATTTGTTCAGCACACACCCGGGATAATTTCTGAAAAAAAAAATATTTACATATTTCAGTAGGTAACAGTAAATACTTATTTCACAAACGGACAGATTTTATAGGCACACGTAACATACAAGTACGTTTTATTGAAATACTCTGGCCAAATTTAATCACGGTCTATTGATCGTACCACACTAACTGTTCCCATACATTCTACTGAATACCTCAGTTCCTCTTTTTAAGTACAATAAGCAAGACTATGGAACACGTTAAGTGATGATATAATGACGTCTCAAGTCTTAAAAAAAGAATTAAACCTGTCTAATAACTTTTAATAAACTATTTTTCGTGGAGTGATTGAAAACTTAACTCAAAATTCACTTCTAGACGCTTGGCAAAATCGCTGGTCGTCTTCTTCCGTGGGCAGACTGACATTCTTATTTCTTCCTGATGTGAGGACCCGTTTTTCATTATCTTGTATTTCATCGATTATTCCTGATTATTGGACAACGCAATTCCTAACTGGACACGGCAGTTTCAAAAGTTACCATTTTCGTTTTCACTTATCCGATTCCTCCTCATGTCAGCTTTGTGGTAACTCTGATCAGACTTCTGAGCATATCCTATGGGAATGCACTAACTTATCCGTGTCAACATTCCGACGAGAACTCTACAACGATGTTCGAGGGAATTCCTTTGGCCCCTTTGGACATGCGGACCTTGTAGCCACTAAGAGCAACTTCAGAGCATTCAAGACTTTTTGTCAAAAATACGGTGAACTAATATCTTCACTTTCAGTGCACAACGAACCTACTGCTCCCTTATAATCTGCTCTCTTTGGCACTCTAAGTGCAGTGTCTGCAAGGTTTTAGAGTTCTCCGGACTCTTCTTACGTTCTTATGTGTTCTTCCAGAGTTTTGCAAGGGGCCGTTTTTAGTCCCCATAAGCAGAACGGGTGGTGTTGGGGGAAGAACAAACTATTATTCTTCATCCTCTTTCTCTTCCCACAACTTCATTCTTTTTTTTGTTGCTATATATTTACATTTTTTAATAAAATAATGAATATGTCCTTGTAGTAACAAGTACATATACATATATACTCATACTATTTGCAACTCATTCTATTTTCTTATATATAAATAATATTGTAAATTTTCAACAATAAATATTCTTCTATTTCGTTTTTAATGTTATTTTTCGTCACACAAAGATCTAAAATAGGAATGTACTAATATATACATATTTCTATCTCACTATCTCTTATTAAAAATCTTTGTCTGCACTCTTTCACAACATAGTTTTGCCGATTAATATTATGATCAATACTTAAATGTTTAAGTTATAAATCATTGTGCATATTAAAAATTAATAAATAGATAAATTTATATTTTACACAATATTTTTTGTAATAACGACCGAACGTTTTAGCCAAGGTAACTTGACATTATTTATTTATTAATTTCAAAATGGATTTCCACTCTGTTAATACAAAAACTTAAGAATCATTAAATCGTTCATATTATTTTATATGATCATTCTAAGAAAGCTCTTACTTGATTTTTAACTACGAAACAAATACTTTGTACAAAAGGTTTCAAACCTCTGAGCTCCACGTATATCGATAGCTATTCATCTTTGCATGTACGCACATTAAAATCGCAATCATAATATTCATTTTAAACGACACGAATTCCATATAAAAATGGCAAACAGTGGCGTTCTCAATGTATAAAGTCTTTCTGATGGAAAATTATTTTGAGATAGTTTTCGTGTTGGTTTCTTAATATAAGAAAGTATTTTCAACAAATCATATTAATTTCTATTGACAAACTTTTTAACATCTTAAAAAAAATAATAATGTCACCCTTTTCAAGGTTTCAAAACCGATCTTAAAACAAAATTGTTACAAAAAGCCAAAAACATTTTTAAAGTGCATTGTCACCAGTCAAGTTCCAGAGCTTCACTGGTCGGGAAGTTAGTTAAAAGTCGATTGCCAAATACCAGTACAGGCAGACAAAATATCAATAGGTTTATACGTTGTTAGTATCGCGAACGTTGTATAACGTTTGGAAAGTTTGTTGGTGAAATGTCTTGTTTCACACGTATGATACAAGAACCTCCAAGTCTCGAGGGTAAAGTGAAGTAGTCTGTAATTCAATTGTAGGAAATATATCATGTTTTCTTATCTCCTGTTATTATTCTCTCACTTTCTTGTTGTCGCAGACATCTTAGTAGACTAGTGGTATGTAATACATGACATCCAACTGTCGAAGGCGATAGTATGCATAATTGAAGAATACGTACCAAACAATAAACACTTAAA
Source organism: Molanna angustata (assembly GCA_963576475.1). Lineage (NCBI taxonomy): Eukaryota > Metazoa > Arthropoda > Insecta > Trichoptera > Molannidae > Molanna > Molanna angustata. The sequence continues at coordinate 32,375,788 of OY754977.1, forward strand.
CACAAATTAATAAATGTTTTAAGATATTTTGATTCCTATATAAAACATGGTGACAGGAAAATTATTCGAAAAACAATTATTCGAATGCTCAATTATACGAAAATCAATTTTACGAATGGCAATTATTCGAATCACATTTTTTCGAAAAACAATTTTCCGAACACACAATTATCAGAAATAACAATTGTTCGAATTTTTATGACGTCATGTTGGTAGTATTGTGAGAGGAAGAAACCATAGATTTTTGTTATAATATACTAGATGTCGTAGTTAGCAAATTTTGTATGAATCGAAATGAGGCATTTTTCCGGGGTATATTTGACGTTTTCGTACATCGTTTTTCCATAGAGAATAACGACTAATGTGAATTGTTTTCGGATTTATTTGTCGTAAAAAACACTTTGTTAATTTAGATTTAGAGAAAAGTTTTTTGGGATTTATTGAAATGTAAGGAAAACTAAAATATGTTGCCAACCAAAACGTAATAGGTACGCGCGTTATTCCATGACTCACTTTTTGCACGGAGTACCTACTACATCTACATAGTAGGTATATTATGTATAATAAAAATTTATGGAATAAACAACATGGCGACGCACCGCGCTGTCAAAGATTAGTTATTAAAAATGTGCAAACATACGTACACAACAATAATACAACAAGTAATAATAGTCTTCATCGAATATATTTTACTGGCAACAAAATAAATATGTCAAAGGAGGCAACATAATGACAAAAAAATATATTAAATTCGGTCAATTGGTATTCCAACAAATGTTAGTTCGAATAATATGCTTTCGGACAATTGTCATTCTGATAACTGATTTTCGATTAATTGTTATTCGTACAATTGCGCATTCGAACAATTGTGTTTCGAAGAATTTTCATGTAATCATAAAACATATAGGTATATATGTCAGGATATGATAATATGGAGGTCAGTCCGTTTTTCCTACCCAGAATATGAAAACACCATGATGTATGTTTGTAGATTCAGGAGGTATCAAACTATTGAGTGAGAAAACATTTAATAATATTGACGTAGTTCACATTAAATGCAAACCATATCTTAGTAAAATCAAACAGATCCTCAGCTCAGGCCATGATATTGTAACTGAATATTAACTTCACCGTAACACAGATTTTTTTTTCATATCTTTTATACATGATGAAATTCCTGACGTACCTAAGTCTTAAAATATTTTGCATCTTGATTTTTCTACTTCTTTTACTTATTCAATTTGTTGTTATTTGTTTTCTGTATAATTATTTTATTTATTTCTTCTCGCTTACTTTATTGTAAATTGATTTATTGTTATTGTTACTTCCTCTATCAACATAGTTTAGTTTATTTTTTGTTAATACTTTTTGTACCAAGCATTATATTTGTAAATTCGTAATTGGAATATATTTATATTAATAATTGGAATTTAATGTTTTGTAATATATTCTGTAAATTTACCAACAAATGAAAATAAAAATAATCGAAATAAGTGTTAAAAAATAATATGTAGGTACTGAAATTGGACTTATTACAGATTCATGTGATATTACTATTTTTTTTGTAATAAATTGAATAACTGTTTCCTAGTATTTTTCTTTTAAAGTTGGAGATAAAACAATAATATTTTAACAACATTATATAATGGCCCTCTTATTCTCAAAGACTGAAGACTTCGAAATTATTACAAAAGTATAATGGCTTAAGAAAGTTTAACAAAAGTTTCATATCTCCTCAAAAAAGTTAAACTTGTTTAAAATCCACTCTTGTCGAGTTGTTTTGTTCCTCGCTGGTGTTTGCGACTTTTGATTTCAATAATCTTGTAACTCGCTTTTGTTTCAAACTATTTGAAAACTTTCAACGATATTGACAACTGATACAAATAGGGGGGGAGAACACAATATACATACTTTCGTAGAGAGCTTTTGTTTTGCTCTTGTGAGCTTTGCCCACTGATAAAGAATTATTGAATTTTCGAATAAACACATTTGTAAGATTGAGTTTCAGTAACGGCAACATATACATAGGCCCGGTATTACAGTCGGCCCTCAACTCATTGAGTTTATTAAACTCAAGATTAATGTTAAGGGGAGATTGAATCCATTTCCGTATTACAGTGCAATATGACATATCAGTTACTAAATCTTCAATTATAGACATATTTTACTTTTTCTGTCAAATTTAAAAATAACCTCAAATAATACGAACTACAAAACGGGACGCTACGACTTGAAATACTATTGTTTATATAATCCAACATGGTAAATGCCCATGTTCGTTTCAATATGTCTGTCAGTTTGTTTTGTGTGGCGCCACCGTCGATACAACTAACGCATCTAGTGATAGAACACTGAAACTTCACTCGTTGCCTAACGTGATAGAAACTGAAACTACACGCATTGCCTAGCAAATGACAGTTAACTCACCGTTAATTACTCAATCCGCCAGAAACGTTGAGTTAAATATTTGTCGTTTTAGTGACGTATTTGAGGGAAGATTAGGCCTAAACGGACACTTATACGCTGTATTTTTGTAAAACTTGAGTTTAGCTTTTAAACTGAGACTGTAATACCGATCCATAGTAAACAATAAAAATTTTCGTTCCCTGTCTCACTAGGAAAACCTGTTTTGAGACGGGTCACTTACAATATTTCTGTTTAAATATATTAAATTTTATAATTGGGGTTTTGAAAAATATTTAATAAAACTATAAAACGTTTACGTCCGATGAAAAGAAAATATAATATAGGTACCTACCTGCAAAAAAAACTTATGCAACAAATATTATTATGTACCCAAATGTATTACAGGACAACTACAAAACAAACACATTTATTTGTGAATAAAATGTTTCAATTTCCTCCCAAATGAATTAAAGCAGATAAAGGAATTTAAAAAATTTAAACAAAAATTAAAAATTGCACTTAACATTCTAAAATAGTAGTTTTCGATTTTGTTGTTTGATTTGTTTCAATTCCCAGTATTTTCTTTTATTATTTTTGAATATGTGTTTTGATATGTTTGAATCGTCTATATTGCTCATTTTTCAATTATTTTCATGTATTTCCTTTTTTTATTTGAATATGTATTTTGATATGTTATCTCATTTGTATATTCCTCATTTTCATTTATTTTCAAACTTTTTTAATGTTTATTTGATTGTTAGTTCATGTATTAGTTGATTTAATTAATTTATGTTGTCTTTGTTTAATTGCTTTGTATTGATATTAATTATTTTTTTAAAAGTGATTCCCTCATCAAGTACAAGATTGCAATCTTTTTGATGAGGCACTGTAAAGAAAAATTTGTTAAAATACTATTACTAGTGAATTATATCTAGATTTGTATTATTAAATTATTATGTTAAATAAATAAATAAAATAAAAATAACATCAATTTTTTAATTTAATATATTTTATGAATATTCTTATTTACATATTTTTTTTAATATAACATAAGATATCTCAAATATTGTCATTTAGTAGGTTTGACAATTTTTCACGGTTTCGATAACAATAAATACAGTTATTATCTATATATCGAATTCAATACCCTTCTAGAATTTATAGTGAAGGGAAAGATAGAGGAAAGAAGGAGTATGTGGCGTATAAGAATATCGTGATATAAAATCTCAGGCTGTGGTTCGGGATTCTTGATATGGCGTCACTAATTAGGTTGGCGCAAGATGAGTGTGATGGTCGCCAACCTCCGTTAGGAGCGACACAAGAAGAAGAAGATATATTTACTAATTAGGTTGGCGCAAGATCGGGATGAGTTTGGTGTGATGGTCGCCAGGCTCCGTTAGGAGCGACACAAGAAGAAGAAGATATATTTACTAATTAGGTTGGCGCAAGATCGGGATGAGTTTGGTGTGATGGTCGCCAGGCTCCGTTAGGAGCGACACAAGAAGAAGAAGATATATTTACTAATTAGGTTGGCGCAAGATCGGGATGAGTTTGGTGTGATGGTCGCCAGGCTCCGTTAGGAGCGACACAAGAAGAAGAAGATATATTTACTAATTAGGTTGGCGCAAGATCGGGATGAGTTTGGTGTGATGGTCGCCAGGCTCCGTTAGGAGCGACACAAGAAGAAGAAGATATATTTACTAATTAGGTTGGCGCAAGATCGGGATGAGTTTGGTGTGATGGTCGCCAGGCTCCGTTAGGAGCGGCACAAGAAGAAGAAGATATATTTACTAATTAGGTTGGTGCAAGATCGGGATGAGTTTGGTGTGATGGTCGCCAGGCTCCGTTAGGAGCGACACAAGAAGAAGAAGATATATTTACTAATTAGGTTGGTGCAAGATCGGGATGAGTTTGGTGTGATGGTCGCCAGGCTCCGTTAGGAGCGACACAAGAAGAAGAAGATATATTTACTAATTAGGTTGGTGCAAGATCGGGATGAGTTTGGTGTGATGGTCGCCAGGCTCCGTTAGGAGCGACACAAGAAGAAGAAGATATATTTACTAATTAGGTTGGTGCAAGATGAGTGTGATGGTCGCCAACCTCCGTTAGGAGCGGCACAAGAAGAAGAAGATATATTTACTAATTAGGTTGGCGCAAGATCGGGATGAGTTTTGTGTGATGGTCGCCTGGCTCCGTTAGGAGCGACACAAGAAGAAGAAGAAAATATACTTATCGAATATTTTTTATGAAGTATTATCTTCTTCGTCCTCGGCCCTAGAACTGAGGATGGCGGCTGTACTCAATCACTCGATGAATGGTTTCCTCCATTACTCCAGAACGGCCTAGGTCATATCAAAAGACTTCAGTAATTAAATATCCCGTACCGGACTAAAGAAGATCAAGTGAAATGTTTTATTTTCTGGAAAGTATAACTTTTTAAAATAAATTTTCGACGTAGATTTACCAAAATAAAATGCCAAACATATTTTTTCCAGAGCTTCCAGATAAATTATGAAAACTGCTAATACTTTTGTTTTCCGCAAAATTTTAACATTTTAACACAATACTCAGTTTACAGAAAGCTGTTGATGTATTTTATGCTGAAACAGTTATCATATTTAAAAATAACGCCTCTATTTTCTTACCATTTCTTTATTATCTTAGTCCTCAAATTATGGAATTAGCGGATAAGATGAGACAACCTTCGTAAATCGAAAAATTAAACAATATTGATCGTAGGTTGTAGTCCTCAAATAAATAGTGGAATTAATTTTAAACAAGTGTTTTTATTTTTATTTATTAAAAATATTAATTAATTTAAATGGAATTCCATCAAGAACTGACGATCAAAAAGTTAAATCTAAATATTGGTAAACTTGAAATACTTGTAATATTTACAAATATGGCTATATAAAGGTTATCATCTGAAAAGATCATTTTTAATAGTCGAGCAATTTGAAGAGTCTTACAATGCCTGATGTAGTTGAACTGACTTTTTTATCTAATTAAATAATCAATTCAATATCTTTCTTAAAAATAATCCTTACAATTATTTGGAAATACTTACTAAAAAATAATAATTATATTATATTAAGTGTAGGGTTTAATCGAAATAATATAAGATAACAAAAGTCATTTGCACTTAGATTTGAATTCTGATATTAATTTAAATTTTGCACTAAAACGAAATAGAATCAAAAGAAATCTCCATAATACAATGTTTACTTTTTGAAATCTCATAGACATTTTGATTCAAAATTCCATTTTTGCTATTTCTGGAACGATTCCAAATAATTATAAATATATTTTTTTGCCAGCAGATATTATCTTCTCTCGGAGTTTCTCTGACAAAGAAGATATTTGATGGTAATTTGGAATTCGTAAAAATCAATGACCCATGAAACTTTTCATAACCATTTTCCAGAAATGAAAAATCCATTTGCTCCTTTAATGTTATATTATTTCTTTATCGCTAAAAAAAGGTTTTCTTTGTTTCAGAACTTGAAGAATCAGATCATGACAACGAATGTATGGGTAGAGCAGGTAAGATTTTCATTTTTGTATTCTATTTAATTCATATGATTAAAATATGTTGGTTTTCTTTTAAATTCCATGTTCATTTTAAATTTATTTGAATATATGTTGTGTTTATGAATATCAATAAAAATAAATCAGATTCTTTTAATAATGGAGAATTATTTGAAGGTAATTGAATACAATTACTTAATTTTGTGACTAACTAGTTTTCTTGTAACTTTTAAGAACATTCTTTTGAAGTTCATAGTTGTGTTGATACTTTGTTGGCTCTCCACATAGTCTACTCTTCTTAAAACGATTAAGAACTGTTTTTTCATGCAAATTAGTGTTATTTGTCTCCCAGATTATTTTTCTTTGGTCAATTAGTGTACAGGATATTTTTAAAATACCCAAATCCACAGGGAAGGTGAAAAAAGGCAAATCGATAAAAACAAGGAGTAGTGAGAGGATCAAAAAGTATACATGAAAATGATGGATGTATATTTTTTTTTATTTTTATTTAATAGACGAGGAAAAAGTCAAGGGAAGATGAAAGGAATATTTTGAAGAGTTGTATAAAATTTCACATTGCAAAAGTCTGACGAATGATAGAATGCGAATAAATAATTGTGAGAATGACAACGAGAAAATTTCAATAGAAGATGTCACAGAACATGCATGTACAGGAAAGGCTGCGGGATTTGTTCGTGAAGCAATTGAATTTATCAAATATGGTGGTGAAACGATGGCGGAATCTTCAATAAGTGTTGTAAGCCAGAACATACTCAGTCAGATTGGCAAAAACGCAATGATTTTATCTCTTTTTAAGAAAAAAAGGGTCAAAATTGGACTGCAAGAACGACTGAGTTATCAATCTTCATTGGAAAATTTTATGCTAGGATACTGGACGAAAAGTTAAGAAAGGTTACAGCAAGCAAGGTATGGGATGCACAAGGAGCGTTTATTGGAGGTAGAGGATTAATTCACAGACCAAATTCTACCCCTTCGAATGGCGACAGAAAAGGTTCTGACAAAAACCCAGTAGCTATTCTGTGGTTGCACAAACCTGGAAATGGCTTATGACAAATTAGATCGTGAAAAACTTTGGAACGTGCTATCAGTGTAAGGAGAGGGGAGCAGATTGATAATGGCAATATTACTTATCTATGAGGAAAGCCAGTGTGAAGATTGCAAACTCTCCTACAGGTTGGTTTTCGATTAACAAGGGAGTGAAACAAGGTTTCGTATTATCCTCGTGGCTGAACTTTAGGGTTGAAACTTAAAGGTGTGACTGTATATAATCTTATGTCTGCAGAAGACAAAAATATTAATATCAGAAAGTGTAGAAGACTTGGAATGTTTGGTCAAAATAGTATTGGATGGATATATGCTAAATGGATTGAGAATGAATGTAACTAAATCTAAATGGTGGTGATACAATAATAAAAGTTTCAGCAGTAAAATAAAAAATAATGGCAATGTTTTTTTTAAAAGTAGTACGTGTACTCACCTTTGGTAAAATAATTTAAATAAGGGTTTACGGAAAAAAATATTGAAATGAAAGAAACGCCAGGCAATAGAGTGAACGGTGTATTAGATCTGTAATGTCTGACCCAACTATTTCGAAGCAAACAAAATTCGCAGTACACGATGGTATCGACGTACCGACTCTTATGCATGCTAGAAAGTCATGGACATGGCAGAATACACATGAAAGTACATACACTCGGTTGAATTGAAATCATTAAGACGAACATGTGGTAAAAGTATGTATGTAAGAATAAGAAATGAGGATATTAGACGAGAATGTATGATTAAAAAAATATATCGTTAGTTAGATTAAAATAAATTTCCTAAGATGACATGGCTACATAAAAAGAAGAAATTATGACCGTCTGCCAAAAAAAGTATATAAGGCTGATAAAAGAGGAATGAAAAGTAGAGGTCGGCCAAGAAAAAGTTTGCTCGATCACATAAATGAAGTTATTGCCCATGCATCACACATGCTGTATTTTATTATTACTCTAACATCCTTTAATGATTTAGTCAACTTGTTCTTGATCAACTTATACTTGTCGTTCCTTTCTTATCAACCTTGTAGAATTGCTTTGTCAAACCTTCATCCCTTATTATATTATAAATACATATACTGCCAAACCAGCTCAAGGCATTTATTTTCAACATTATCACGAGACTTTTTTCAATCTTACATTGCTTTCCTAATTCGATCGAAAATCGTTTTACCACACTTCTTCTAAGGGATCTATTTTCCCGCATTAATTCTACTTCTATGCATCATCTGCCATTTCCATATCTTAATTTTACGAAAATAAATATTATAAATTGCTACAAATAAGCTTCGCTAAAAATACGACTTGTGTATCGTTTGCAACTGCTTAACTATAAAATATTGTTCAACTTTCAACTCCTGCAACAATTATAACGGATATAGAGAATTCAGCGTAATGATATATGCGACCGCAGCTCCGCTAGCGGAATATCGCAGAATGCAGATATACAACATTCTTCAAAAGTTATTATCACTAAACCCAAACAGATTCATAAATTTCAACGAATCCGTAGAACTTTCCAATGAAAGCACCCCCATCCTAATTTCCAGAGACCACAGATTACTAGCTCAATTAATTTTACGAAATATAATACTAAGTATTATACCTGTTTGATTATTTATACAAATAAGTATTATTTAACCTAATATCACTGAACAAAACCGCGTTAATTGCAAAAATATCAAATTTATTTTCTCTAATCAAATGAATTTGATAATGTTCAAACAGCAATTAAATTAATTTTTCGACTAAATAATAATTTGTGTATCTCGTAAACACTAAAATGGCACAAATCACCCTTGATTTGAATGGGTGCCGAACTGAAAAAAAAAATATTTATACAAAGGGAGATCTAAAAATAAACCCAAGTAAGTTGAAGCCAAGAAATGATATATAAAAATAATACATATGTATGTACGTTACTAGTGTTAAATTCGGTAAACAAAATATAAGGCGTATCGCATACCTCACGTAATTCTTACCGCACTTAAGTTACACGCAAGATATTGTAGTGTTCGGACGTATTTTCGTAGTCAAAATACCATCTTGTGTGATGAATACATGTAAAAGTTACACTAGGTACTAGAACTGTGAAGAAATGACTAAATATATCATTTCATGCTGCATATTTTTCAATAACTAATATTTTAATATAGATTTTTCGATATACATATATATATTTTTTTATTTAATCAAATTTATAATACACTAGCGGACCCGACGCTAGAATACCACACGCTATAACGGCATATCCCACAGCAACAGGTGTGCGGGTGTGGACACCAGAAAATGATAAAATCTCTGTTTTAAGGCAGACAATTTATTTTTAATTCATTTTCTTGAAAACAAGTATTTTTTTTGTTGAAAATAAGTAAATAAGGGACATTGGCTACTTCCACCTCCACCCGCTCCGCATGTGGGGACTGAAAACAGCCCCTTCGTTAATAAGGGACATTGCGTGATAGTATCAGATACTTTTGATAAATATACTTTAATTATATTTACTCTCTACTAGTAATATAAATAACCTGACGACCGAAGCCAGAATATGGCTGAGGGAACTTCTTGTAATCTTGTGAGCGCCTGACTTACCATACGAATAAATATATACTAGCATTAGAAAATAGGCCATAAATAAACAAGTCGAAGGGGATATAGTGGGGAGTTATGATTTCCCAATTTTTATGGGTATTTTTTATTGCAGATTATCAACTTAACTAGTATCATGCTGAAATTGTATTCTGAAAGTTTCGTCCCAATGTATCTATAATGTGTGTCATGTACTTTGTGCTATGAGCTATGTACTGTGTGCTATGTACGGCGTGTTCATATTACTTTATCGATTATAGACTATAGTTCTCATTCGAATATATTCAAATTTGTATATACCTATATAATACTCGCTTAGATCCCATTAGATTTTAAAGGATATCTGAATAGTGCTTCTCAATTTTTTTTAACTGTCAAATATTTCAAAGTGACCCCAAGCTCGGGAAACTTATAATTTGAAAATTTTATTTTCAAATGGGTAAAAAGACACATCACTTTCATAAAATGGCGTTGAAGAAATATCAAGTTTACAAAATTTGAATACTTTATGGAGTGACATGTAAGTAAGCAGTTTAGCGTTGGCTACCACCCATTCGTTTATCATTAACTGTGGATTGCAAAATTCTTGAAATAAATGTGAAATTGTTCGCATTATATACAACAATGCCTTAGAAATAGTGCTCGAGTATAACTATTTTTTTCTTATTTTATTTTATAATGTTTAACATTTTATTTGTATGTATATATGGTTTGTTTAGCATTGCTATTGCTCACCTCTGCTCACGAACTGAAATAAAAACTGATAATTATTATTAGGTATGCATGAGATTCATTTGTTTTTGTAAAATAACGATTTTATTGGACAGTTTGTAATTCTCTATGGTAGACCGTAATGTGTGCTGGAGCATAGTCACTATTTGGACTTACAACTGCAACGGGTTCAGTTTTACACCGCAGTAACAACAATGCATCATTTTTGTGACCCCGTATAATTGCAATTGCACGGCATATGTAACATTCAAGATTTAGTTCGCGCATGCATAATTCTCGTCCACAAATAATGCTTTCCAAGCATTCCACATAGGCGAGTACAATGCTATTCAACGTTTTGAAATAATGTATTTGAACTCTGGCGTGCATTTTGAACAAGCATCTTCATACTGTAATAAAACTTGGATAGAATGAGTTACTTAGTTATAAATAAAACGAAAAAGAATATTCAATTTTGATGTCATGTTGATTCCGAAACCTCAAATAGGTAAAATTTGAAATATTAATAAAATATTAGTAAAAAGTTGCCACACTTTTTGATTTCTAAGGACTTGCAGACCTGCATTATATACAAAGATATCACAGAAAATAAAACAAAGAGGGAACCAAATTCTAAATCTATGACTCAACAGTTTAAATATAGCACAAAACCGAATTATTCATAAAACATGTTCAATATATATAAAACACTTTTTTCCATCACAAATTTTCAACTTCTTTCAATATGTACTTACCGATCAAAGAAAAATATCAATGAATCGAGGAAAATTATTCGGGATAGGAAATAATTGCATGATGTGTAGGTAAATTCTATTCGCCTTTATTTTATGGTTAGGTTCAGTTAGTCTTTAACCGCTTAAGGACTACGCCCGAGTATACTCGGGCGGCTATTATTTGCAAAAATTCCCACACCCGAGATAACTCGGGCAAAGTTTATCGGCAGAAAAGACCACTCCCGAATATACTCGGGCGTAAATAAATACGATTTATGGTATGTGGAAGCGAGACAAAAGACAGCTGCGACGATTCAAACGATGTACCACCCCCCTATCTCCCAATTACCGCATACCCAAAGTACATCTTGTCATAATGCGATGTACTGTTATTACTTTTAGTACCGTCCAGTTTTTTGCGCAGTTAGGTCGTGTGTTTTATATTTGAATTACGTGATTCAATTTCGATTGATTGTATCGATAATATTTTATGTTTTTATAGATTTTTTTCCTTGATGATTCAGACTTTTTTGTATTTTTAATTAATTATGATAAGTAAAAATTAATATTTTTTTCTGAATTTCTTTTATTTCTTGACCCACACTATGCACCATAATATCAAATTTCCGACCCATTCTGAGCCTGAAATGGCTTTTGTGATAGATATTTACGTTCATTAAATAAAATTCATTCATAAAAAAAAATGTGTTTTTTTTGCAATTTTTTTATTTTTTAATGATTACTGAAGGGGTTAATAATAATAGCGACTCGCGTGAGCGATTTGCCTTATACATTGAATGGAAATTAGTCGCAGGAAAAATGTTTTCAACACCTTTGCCATTTGAGTTTAGGAATAAGTTTATTGCGTATTCGCATCTGATCACATTCTTCAAATAGATTATATTTCTTAACATATTATTTACGTAATTGAAAGATACCTACTATTTATTATTTTATATTCAGTTTAATGTTTGTGCGCACGCGTATTTCCGACTTCCGCCCCTTGATCCGTCTATTATCACTTAATCCAGAAGAAAAAAGATTGCTTGTTTTTTTTATTTCTTTTTATAAAAAATAATTTATTATTTATCATTCTTCAAATATATCTCAAAATTATTTATTTATTTATATATCTTGTGTATTATATCTCAATATTAAATATTATTATTTTATTATTTTATTTACATATTTTTGTACAGTAATAATGGTAAACACAATAAAAATAATTGAAATTTTACTATCTCACTAAGCTGAATGCCTGTTCTGAGGTAGTACTATTTAATATTGTGGGTATATTGTTAAGATTACGTACCTAACCAAGAAAATTTATTAATACTGGATTTGTAAGATAATTTAGATGTTCAATATATTTGTGTTCAAATTAAACTTAAAATGCGTTAGTGCTATTTCCAATCCCTGTGTGCCCTTATTCATAAGACAGTGTTACCAAACGTTTGAAATTGTTGTGCGTGGAGGAGGGTAGTGTATCGCTATTAATAATATTAAATATTTTTCCTTAAATTAAATTGGTACAATAGTAGTAGCGAAAAAAAAACTAAGAGAGATTTTTTTAAATTATACCTCACTTAGCAATGAGGTAAAAAAAGAAAAGTACGGAAGGATATAAAAGAAATATTTAGAAACTATTTGATAAATAAATATAAATAAAATTATAGTAACTTCGATGGTATTTATCCCTACATAAATAAATCAATTTCAAATCAAGTTGATATCGTGATACATAAACATTGTTTAAAATAACAGTTTAAATACGTATATATCATCTTTTACGACATATTATACGTATATATCATCAAATTAAATTTAAAGATATAACTTTGTATTAACCACGTTTTTTGGTTGAAACGATGCGACCGGTTTCGGAACTAACCGTTCCCTCATCAGGTTAACTTTCAACTGAAACAGAATGTGACGACGTGCTTACAAGAAATCTATGGGGGCGGAGGTAGAGGTAGGGTGGGGGTACTTAGGGTTGGGTCTTGTGCAGGGTGGGTCCGATTGGCTGAAGGATTAGAAGTAAAAGGAAACATATTTAATAATGGACTGAAAGATAAATTTAACTGATTGTTTATTATGTTCTGTTTTGAATTAATACACTTTTTAATTTCTAGCGACTCTAAATTATCAAGACGGAGACCTACTTTGTTGACGTGTAAAATTTTTGTTCCCGATTGCATATTAAATTGATGATCATTATGTACTAAGTGTTCTGCGAATTTTTTCGGAATTCGCAGAACACTTAGTACTTAATGATCATCAATTTAATATGCAATCGGGAACAAAAATTTTACACGTCATTAAAGTAGGTCTCCGTCTTGATAATTTAGAGTCGCTAGAAATTAAAAAGTGTATTAATTCAAAACAGAACATAATAAACAATCAGTTAAATTTATCTTTCAGTCCATTATTAAATATGTTTCCTTTTACTTCTAATCCTTCAGCCAATCGGACCCACCCTGCACAAGACCCAACCCTAAGTACCCCCACCCTACCTCTACCTCCGCCCCCATAGATTTCTTGTAAGCACGTCGTCACATTCTGTTTCAGTTGAAAGTTAGCCTGATGAGGGAACGGTTAGTTCCGAAACCGGTCGCATCGTTTCAACCAAAAAACGTGGTTAATACAAAGTTATATCTTTAAATTTAATTTGTTAAATATGAACCACAAAGTTAACATTCAAACATTTGAAAATATAGTATAGGTATATAATCTTTTACGATATATTTGTTTAAGATATTTACTGTCCTTGATCCAAGGCAACTGTTTTTGAAAACTATTTTAATCCATTTCCATAAAAATATTACTCTGTATAGTAGAAGCCAACAAACGCGCTTCACTAGGCAAGCCAATGATCTAAACTTCGCTGTGCCTATAACGAAAACCTCGTTTGGACAGAGGCCGTTGGGAGTCATTGCTCCTAGAATATTCAACAAACTTGCTAAGAGCATTAAAGAGACCAAAAATAATCATTCTTTTAAATGTAAAATAAAGGAATGGCTATTGGTATCGGTCACACACTATGCAGAGGAGAGTGTTCACCTATAGCTTTCGACCACATTTTAATTTTATATCTTATTAATGACTGTTCCACGTATGTCCCTATATGTATGTATTTTTTTTTATTTCAATTTGTGTTTATTTATGTGCTTTAATGTAATTATGTATCATATAAATTTTATAAATAGCCATTAAATTATATCTCTAACAACAGCCCCAGAACAGGTAATGCCTATTGGGGCGTTGTTGATCACCTAACATGAATATGCTGTATTGTGATATAATAAATAAATAAAAATATAAAAACCAACTTATTGTATGATTCAAGGACTGTTTTTGTAAAATTCCTATAAAAATGTACAAAAATTATTTTATGTATCTCTTGAGTTCATTAAAATCATGAGATCTGGCCATGTTTACAGTATATACATAGATACGAACCCACATAACAGCCTATCCAGTTAAAAATAATTCGTAGAGTTACACCGCTTAATTTTTTTTTCTGGGGAAACGGAACAATGTCGGCAGCCATGATGACATAAAAAGAAATCATTACATGTCCCTTTCCGTTCCTTTTTGGCTCTATCCCGTCACTTACCTTCCGGGCGCTTTTCAAGATCTGCTTTTACATTTTTCAGTCAACTTTGGGCCGGAGTGTGAGGGGAGTTGGAAAATTCAATAACAACCCTCGTAACGCCGCCGTGCTCGTCTCAATCGAAAAAAAAGTTATTTAATGCTCACCCACAATAAAAATAATATTTCAATGGAAATTCGGGGAAAGCCTTCGAAATGGGTAATGCAGACCATTAAAAGTATGCTTGAAATTTTCACTTCTGTGCTTTTTTTATTTAACACAGTTATTATAAAGCCGACGCATGTACACACTGCTTAGAAATAAGATACTAGGTCAATGCACGCAACTTTTATTATTGCAATGAATAAACTGTTTCTTACAAGATGAGGTTTGATTAAATAATTAATGTAGATAAAAATAACATAATTATGAAGCGTTTCTATATATAGCTAAAATTAACAATTTTAATTGAAGTATAATATTGGTGATAATGTATAATATTGGTGATATTTGTGGGAAATAGACAATATTGTATGAAATCAAAATATAAATACACAATGTTTATAATAATTCATAATATGATACATATGATAAACCTGATATACAAGCTGGGATACTTGAAACAATTAATATACATCCTTACAAGATTATATTATTAATGCATAAAAAAATATCTTAATGATACATTCATAATCATTACATAAAATAAATTACATTCTTTGTTTATTTAAATTATAGATCTCATCAACACTTAAGTGATGTGTGTTATGTATAATATAAACCCCCAGCATGGCTAGGTTTTCGCCTACCTAACTAAGGAAATTATAGTGTTTTTTTTAATGAATATGACTTTGTTAAACAAGTACATATACGTCTTCCTACGTTCCCTAAAATAAGCAAATAAATGCTTATGCTTAGGTGAAGGAAATCGGTCGAGGCAGGATTCGAACTCGCGACCACTGGATTACTAGCCCAGCGCGCTAACCGCTCTGCCACCGACCCATCTAAATTGTGACATGTGGCTATTGTAAAAGAATAAATAAATAAAAAAAATTAACTACTTAATAATAAATTTTATTAAGAAAATAAGGATTTTAGCAGAAGAAATGGGTGGACATTCAAAACTGGCAGATTTTGAATTTTGTCAACAATATTATCATATTTCGCGGATTTTTATCCCAAGTATTCTATATATCAATGAATCAATGGCAGTTTTTTCCAATTATTATACAACCATAAATCTATTTTTTTTTAATCTGTGGCATAATCTTGCCCTGTTGCTTGCAAATAGAACTCAAATTTTGTAAACCATCTTGTCCAATTATTTGAAATATTACCTTGTAAATTCATCTGACACTTGCTGTTGTTGGCCATTATGAAGTTATCCATTAAAATCTTTACTACCTTTTTTTTATTTCAATCTACAGAATTTATAATCTTTCACTCCTTAGACTTCTTTATTTATAATATTTTATAACACTTGACACCATAAAGCAATAAAATGAAACACTTCATGTACGGAGATAATTTTATTTGTCTTGTTACAATATAGAGAAAGAAGGTGTTTTCACACTACTCAGAAGACATTAATTCATCCTGGTGTTGCCACATATGTACATAATATAAATATATAAGACATATTTAAAAAATGAGTCTTAAAAGTGCTCCTGAGTCAATACATATATATTTATTTATTTATATAATTTATGTACATGTGTACAAAGGCAGGTTTATTGCTCCTGAGTCAATAAATATCTTCCAACCAACCCAAGCAACGTGATGAAAAGTATAATAAAAATAACACTGATCATAGCAATGAGGAACAGGAGATTACGGAAGGATATAGAAGGAATTCAGGAACTATTTGACAAATAAAGTTTATTTAGTTTACCTTTAAATCTTTGAATGGATTGAGATGACGTTACTTCATCACTTAGGCCATTCCATAGTCTTGCTGATAATACTTGAAAAGAAGAGCTGAAAACTTCTGTATTGTGAATGTCTCATTATTATATTCATAGAATGTCTCATTTATTTGTTACTGTAATGTATATTTATTTAAGGGACAAATACAGTCTTATAAAATTAACAGAAAAAATACATGAAATGAAACTATGAAATGAAGAAACGACTAACCAATTACTTTTTTCCACAAATTGATTTTCATTAAATAATCACATGCCTACATTAAAACAGAAAATTAAAAAAATATCGTTATTATTATATATTTGCCTATGACGGGAAAGAACGAGAAGGAAAAAGGAAGAGAGAAAGATCAACATAATTTTGTTAGTGTTATGAAAATCTAACGAAGTACACAAAATAATATTTTGAACAATACACAAGTTTACGAGGCAATGAATCTACATATATACAGAGCTCTTGAAGCAGTCATTACTAGCAGTGAATACATCAGAATGTAGGATACTGCCCGAGAGATTGTCATTATAGAAATGACATGCTCGTTTTGATTTAAATTGGTGTTGCTTCGAGGAACTTAGAACAAGTTGTATTAAAATTATAAATGTATCAAAATGCATAAATTGTTAAAACCGAAAATAACCTGATAATTAAAATTGTTTCAGGAATGGAATGATTACAAGCTGAAATGGAACCCTGACGACTATGGTGGAGTGGATACTCTTCATGTGCCTTCTGAACACATTTGGCTACCGGACATTGTACTGTATAATAAGTATGTTATTTTTTTTTACATTGAATATACCTAGTGACTCAATTTTTTATCCTACATTTTAAATAATATACCTAGTGACTCAATTTTTTATCCTACATTTTTAATAATATACCTAGTGACTCAATTTTTTATCCTACATTTTTAATAATATACCTAGTGATTCAATTTTTTATCCTACATTTTTAGTAACATACCTTGTGATAAAATGTTTTATCCTTCCTTTTTTAATAATATACCTATTGACTGAATTTTTTATCCTACATTTTTAGTAACATACCTACCTAGTGATAAAATGTTTTATCCTACATTTTTAATAATATACCTAGTGACTCAATTTTTTATCCTACATTTTTAGTAACATATCTAGTGATAAGTACAATGTTTTGTCCTATATTTTTAATAATATACCTAGTGACTCAATGTTTTCTACTACATTTTAAATAATATACCTAGTGACTCAGTTTTTTATCCTACATTTTTAATAATATACAAAGTGACGTAATTTTTAACCATACATTTTTAATAATATACCTATTTACTCAATTTTATTCCTGTAATCTAAAAATTTGGAATTGTGACGTATTTTTGTCACTGTATTTGTGGTGATGTTATAAAAGAATCCTTTGGCACGAAAAAAACGGTCAATTAGTGTTGAATAACTAACGAAATGAAATTTATTTATTTTGAAAAAAGGACGGTAAATTTAAGTGGACTTAATTTACAAAATTATAGCTCTTTAAATGATATCATTCGCAATAAATAATTACTAAAAAACTCCGTTCAAAAATTAATGATCAAAATTTAAAACTTTACTTTAATGAAATTGGCATTCATAACAATCTTTTTCAACATGGCTACGAAACGGAAACCAGTTATTAGGATTTGCATCCATTGTGCTCTTCGGAAGGAGTGCAATACGTAGCTTTGGGGAGGGTTTGCAATCTGCTCAGGAAAATATTAATTCGGGTTTTTCAAAGACCCGGGTTAAAATAAGGCGAAAACACAGAATTCGGAAGGTCGTTCCACAGCTGGGCTGCTGTGTTTATAAAAGAATTCGAGAAGCTACTGGTTCGTGAAAATTGAAAATTTACTGCGAACGAGTGTTGGGATTGAGTAGAACGAGTGACTCTATTGTGAATGGGTGGAAGAGGAACCAGGGATGCAAGTTCTTCAGAGCATCTCCCGTGGCAGTATCTATAGAATAAATTTAGAATACCGACCTTGCGTCTTTACTCGCGTCAATTTATTGTTGATACTTTCATACCATATCCTGTATTAATGCTATGTATGCTGATGGTATATTTTGAGCTTGCAGTGCTTTCCATACAAGGTTTCTGGGGACTCTGTCAAAAGCCTTCTCGAGATCGATGATGACCATGTAAAGATTTTCTTTGATAGTCCTATGTTTCACCATCAGCACTCGTATAGTCTGAATAGCTTCTGTTGTTGATCTGTCAAGTGAGAACCCAAACTGGTTCTCTATGATTTCTACTATTGCCGATAATCTGGCTGCAAAAATCCTTTCCCTCTGTGTGAAATGTCAAATTAATTCCTCATTAGTTATTACAGTTTTCCACATAACCTTTATTTTTGTACAAAGGGCACAGGTAACTTGCACGCCACGTATTGTATTTTCATTCATAACTTAAATAAAAAGTTTTGTGAGCCAAGATAATGAATCTCCTCCCATGATATCTGCTGGTATATTGTCAGAGCCAAGAGCTTTATTATATCTCTCAAAATCTCAACAGTTAATAAAATTGAAGAATTTGAGATGTGGTTATACAGAAGGTTGATGCGCATCTCATAAGTCGACAGTCTCCAATAAAAGAGTTCTAAATATGATTGAGTAAAATAGAGTGTTGCTGACCACTGTCAACAGACCGTTAGGAAGGGCACAAGAAGAATAAGATGAGGAATTAATGTTTAATATAGAAATGGTAATACATCTTAAATTAAGGCTTCAAAGAACTCATATATTATATTAGCTGCAAATATGCAACATTAATTGTGCGAGAAAATGGTAATATTCGAAATTCTCAAATTTCCACTTTTCCTAGAATCCTGTTTCAGCTATCCTCATCTGATCCTCGGTTCTCATCCTCCCACATTAAGATCCTCCTTCATTCCATCCGAACCCACTGGCACTGAAATGTTACGAAATCGAGTTTTCAGCAACACTATTTATACAATTTATGAGAGAGATTACCAACTCCCATTTACCTCTTCCTCTCGCTCTTTAACTCTCCTCTGTGTCTTTGTCTCTTTCTCTACTTGTCCTCCCCCCAACTCATACAATACCTTTCTCCACACACACGCATAACATAGGAACAATGTATCCTTGACTCTGAAAAACCCCAAAACTAAAACCTAGTTATAATTTCTGCGTAATTGATTTCAAACCCAATGGAGGTAGACAGTAGGGAATTAATTCAATTAATTACAATTTGGTCAGTTTATTTCTGATTGAATTATTTCTCCCAATTCGGCATTAAATTTTCCTGCAAATTTTTGTTCTAGTCACACTTTTCTCATGATATCTGTACTATCCGTAATCTTCTTCATTGGCCCAAGATACGATACATATTATCCTGTCATTGTTATACAATGTCCTTTCTAATCCAAAATTTCCTCAGTATCCCAAAAATATATTCACATATCTTTCAAAAAATGCAATGTTTGCGTATATGCAAGTAAAAAATATTCAATGGACATAGAGGTGGGGTCTAGAAGACCAGGTAGACCATTGACCACTTGGATGTTCACAATAACCAGAGATCTCAAGGAGGCAAGGCTTCGTTCGGAGGACGCGGAGGACAGAAGGACTTGGAGGATGAGGACTAGGAGAGCCGACCTCAAGTAAATGGGACGAAGGCTAAGGCGAAGAACAAAGAGAAAATTTAGCGTTATATGCCCTCTTAAGAGATATATTATTTTGTTAAAGAATGTTAGATACTTTTCCCTTGTTATTTTCTACAAAAAGCCGTTTCGTTTTGTATTCATGGAATAAGAAGTTTATAGTTTTATTAAAAAATATATACACGAACGTTTATCGTACAAAATGCATATTTACTTTATATTAAAAACCTAAAAGGTTTTTTATCATATTCACAATATTTCTCTTTGAACACAAACTATTACGAAATATCAAAATTATCATAATATTCATTTTATGGAGCATCGTCGCTTTGTGAGAGAAATATTTTCTTTTGAAAGAAGTGTCTAAGAATCTTCATACAAAAATGCACGCTGCGCTGGGGAAATGGTTTAAAAATGGGGAAAAAACTCTGAACGCAAAGGGGTAAAACGTTTGGATGGGGGCTAGTGAAAAAAAAAAGATATGTTAGGGGCCTTCCGTTATTACTCCGTTTACAGGGATGTTCTCAGGAAAGGGCTGACCCTAAAGTCGTCCATTTCAGTTTATTTCGTATTCGTTCACACCCCATGTTTTTAAGAATAGGTAACGAATGTGAAAATATCACTGAAAGATTTTTTTTTGGCATTGAACACATCGCTGTGAGACAATTCGATATTTTCTTGTTGTCAAACTACGATATTTTATATTTCTTTGGTATTCTTCGCCGTTTCTTCTTCTTTTTCTCTATGTAGATCGTGGATATGATTTTCCTCCAGACAATTACTCTTGACATGAAGAATGCGGTTTCGATTCTCTTAATAGAAAATATAAATTTAATAATTTATTATTATTTACGTCCTTATTAACAAGCACATATACATCTTCCTACATGCCCTAAATCAGTGGTCCCCAGCCTATGGGCCGCGGCCCGGTACCGGGCCGTGGACCAAATGGTACTGGGCCGCGCCGCCTGCTTAAAAATCAAAATATTTTTCACGCTAAGTTACCATTTACATAATACCTTATAAGTAAAACAACACTACACTGCCATAATATGCATGCCGAATGCGGAATCGTTTTTTGTCAAACTGGTCACTCCTTGACTCCGAAGGCGGTCTTGTCGTAACTTAAATAAGGTAAATCATAAAATCATATTTAAACACGTCATCGATGTCGAAAGTCGTCCTCTGTCGATCGAAGATTGGAGTCGAGACGTCTATCGATCGAGATTCGAGATCTTATGTATACTTCAAAATTGAAAATACAGCGTGTTAATTGAAGTATTTGAGTTAATTTAACCAGTGATTCCTGAAGTTATTTGAAGCATAAAATGTTCAAGAATTTTTTCTCTACGGCGACATTATTTTTCAATACCTCCATACAAATTATAGTATTTTCTACGAGTGTGAAACTGAGAGAGTGAAAAAAATGTGCAACGAAAGATTTCATTAACATTTTTTGCTCCGAATGTCCTCAGGAATCTATCCCTTCAGGGTAAAATGACAACTATTTTATGGCAGACAAAGTAGCTGCGTTTAAAGCCAAAATGGAGTTGTGGGAACGGCGCGTGAACAGAGGCGTTTTGGATATGTTCCAGATATTCATGGTGGGAATTTTAGGCGAGACTGAGCCAGAGCAATCATTCTCCCAGTTGGTGCAAGATCATCTCTCTTTACTTTTGAAAGAGTTTGAGCGCTACTTCCCAACAAAAAATGACCCACGGACTGGTAAAGAATGGATCCGGGACCCATTTTGCGAATCTAGCATGCCTGTGAAAGAAGAAAACCAACTGCTAGATATTGCAAATGACGGCAGCCTTAAAACTATGTTCGAGACTACAACTCTGCCAGTGTTCTGGATCAGAGTCATGGCGGAGTACCCTGAGATTGCCACCACAGCACTAAAATCCCAAACTTTTTACATTGGCCCTCGAAGATGTCTTCAAAACTCTTGATAGGTCTAAGAAAGGCCATTTAATTGTATAGTTTCATTTAGTTAGAATTTTATTCTAATTCTATTTTTTTCTGTTTAATTAATTAACCTAATCTACCTAATTATTAATTTTTATTCTTTTTAAGGGGTTAGGTACTATATTTTATTTTGAACGTATGTTTAAACACGATTAATTTAATTATTAAATCAAACACTTAAATCATCAAAATGAAAACTTTTAAAGAAAAATAAATAAATAACTTACAATTTGATGTATATGCAAGTTCAGAATAACATTTAAATCCTAATATTAAACCCTAAGTTTTCTCGAAATTATTTTCTCCTTCTTGACAACAACAAGAAACATTCTATCAACCTTCCTGTTGAGCCATAAAAATAAAGAAAATACCCATGAAAAAATATCTCAAACGTCTGGAATAATCCTTCATTGTTATTATATATTTTTTCTTAATATTCCCCACAAACCTTGTATTTTCTATTTTCCCCACAAACCTTGTATTTTCTATTTTCTTTACTACTTTTAATTGCCACTAAAACTTATGCACCACAATCGTACTTTTTATTCTTTCTTATGAATAAATATTTTTAGCGAAAACCTTGTTCTTTATGGTGAGGAACCACAATTTATTATTTTATGTTTATTGTTTATTTTTAATACTTTTTTGTTTTCTGTTTATTTTTAATTTTTATGTTTCTCTGTAAAATAATATTTCCTTATTAAATAATAAAATTTAAAAAAATCTACATTCAATGTGAAACCCCCCCTCTCCCAATGTGACCCCCCCCCAATGTGACCCCCCACCCAATGTAACCCCCCCCTACCCTCAGTGGGCCGCGGTGAAATTATCAAACGCTGACCGGTCCGCGACGACAAAAAGGTTGGGGACCACTGCCCTAAATGTTTGTGCTATAGGTGAACGAAATCGGTCGGTGCAGGAGTCGAACTCGTTATCACTGGATTACTAGCCCAGCGCGCTTACCGCTCTGCCATCGATTTTTTTTTTATTTATTTATTTAATTATTTTTTTATTTATTTAATTATTTTTTTATTTATTTATTTACTTATTTATTTATTTAAGTATTTATTTATTTATTTATTTATTAATTTATTTATTTTTTTATATATATATATATATTTTTATTTGTTTATTTATTTATTTATTGGTTTATTTAGTTATTTATTTATTTATTTATTTGTTAATTTTTTTTGTTTATTAATTTATTTATTTACCAACTTATTTTTTTTTTAAATAAATTTAACACTTGTTTTTCTTTCTACATTTATTTTTACTCTCCAGAACGACCGATTCGCCTGATGAAGGCCTTTTCAACTGGTCGAATAACATTATTTTTTTTTGTTTATAAATATGTATTAATTAATTTAATTTTTTGATATATTTTTATTTATTTATTTACTTTTATTTTTTATGTATAAATTTATTTACTTGTTTATTTAAAGAACAAACTCAGTATTTAAATATATAAAGGTGAGGTTATCACAAAAACGGCGCTATAAAAATAATCCAAATTTATTTTTATTATAACATACATACACTATGAAATAAACAAAAAAACTGACAAATAACGTTTGTCCTTAGATCACTAGACAATCACAATATAAAATTTATATATGTGTGTTTACCTGTGACGGGAAGGAAAGGAAAGTAAAAATGATGGGAGAAGGATTAAATATGTTATTTTTTTAATTCTTCTTTCTCAGCCATCTCTCCACTGCTGGATGTAGGCCTCTTCTAATAGCTTCCACTCGTCTTTTTTCTGGGCTTTTCGAACCCATCCGCTTCCAGCGACAGGGACAATATCATCGGCCCACCTTTTCTGGGGCCGGCCTATTCCCCTTTTCATATCCCATGGTCTCCAATTTAGAATTCTGGGTGCCCATCTGTCCGTACCCTGTCTGGCAACATGACCTGCCCATTGCCATTTAAGTTTTGCAACTCGATCCATGACATCAACAACTTTTGTCTGGCGTCTGATTTCTTCATTTCTAATTTTGTCTCTTAGACTTACGCCTATCATTTGCCTTTCCATGGATCTCTGAGTGCATTTTAGCTTATGTATGGTCCTCGCAGTTAGCGTGATAGTTTCCAGACCATACGTAAGCACAGGCAGGATACATGTTTCAAAAACTTTTCTTTTCAGACATGTGGGAATATCTCTGTTTTTTAGGACATGTTTAAGTTTTCCAAAGGCTGCCCAGGCTTTTCAGTTTTCCAGGCTTTTTAATTAATTACTTATAAATAAATACTTCATATTATTGTTTCCAATAATTATTATTGAGGAGAAGGTATCTCTCTAGAGATAAAATTTTTCATTATATACAGAATGTTGCAATTGCCAAGTAACGGCAAAACGGATTATCTTTGTATGAAGAAAACTTTTAACGTAATAATATTCCAAAGAGTTTCCAATACTTACGTATATAGGAATATTTGTGTAGAGTTTTAAAAAAGAATCAGCTTACTTGGCACTCGCTCCTAAGCATATTCTCGGAGCCAGGTCTGATTATCTCTTTAGTTCACCCCACCCCTATGTCGGTAGAGCCTTTTCAACACCGCGGGGTGTAAAAATAAAAGGGTTTAAGTATAAGATAGACCCCTCCCTGACCATTAGCTCCTTATTATATCCCCAGAGGCGTAACATTAGCTTTTTATGCTGAACTTTTATCAAAGTGCATAGTTGCAAATGACACTGCTAAGTTGCTAATGCACTACGGGTCCCACATGCTTTGTCCTGAAATGTTTTAAACAGACATTTTCTGTATAATTTCACTGTCATAATAGCTAAAGTTAATCCCTGTTCATTTGAAAAGATCATTCGACAGCTATTTTAAATAATAATAATAAGCATTAAATAATTATGATGAATATTTTTTGCTATGTTATAATTGACTACCGTACCAGGAAAAAATAAATTTATACAGAGCGCTTCGTGTAAATGTGAACTTCGTAATTAAGTTGGAATGATTGTTGGTGTGTTAAAAAGGCATTTTTATTTTATTCTTCTGTCGTATTTGTAAAATATATATCTGATAAATAAGCACAAATCGTTATAAAAACAACTGAGTTTTGAATAATTATAGAAGACATTTATATACCATTCTGTCATATTAAACTCAGAATGTTTTCTTTAAAATTTCTTATTATGAAGGCCCTTCTATACCCTGGGAATACGGATGTACGCAAAAATGCACACTTAATTACCTTCTTATGTATGAAACACGAAAAAATATTGTATATCACCTGATATAATACATTTTTTCGTACAGATAGAATAGTTGTTACAAAAATATAGTAATTAAAAACTCAGCCGATAGATTTTCATATTATCTTGTATGTAATTCATAGGCCTTGTAGTTTTTTTAGTTACTTACAATAAAAATATAAAAAAGGGTTTTACTAAAACTATTTATACAAATAAAGTATTATACAAATTCAAAATTCAAAAAACTCGTGCAATAGAATAAAGATGTTTAAACAAACTGTTCCTTATTTCAAAGACTCATCTTTTGAGGGTACTAGAGAAATTATTTTTAAAATATACTATATAGCCTACTATAACCTCTTAAGTTTAAAATATGAGATAAGAGGAATATAATTTGAAGATATGGTAACATTATTCAGTTTATTTGACTTAATGACAGTCGTGCCAGTATTACCATTAAGTGCATTTATAAGTAAAATTCAGAATATAATAATCTATATTAACCAATTCGGAACACTTATAACAACTTCAAATAAGCTTCATCTTGATTAACAACACTATATGTAATATTAAAATTATTTTATTTATTATTAAATTATTTATTGAGTATAGATATCAAGTATTAACGTATTTTCCAAAAAAATGTGACGGTAATCACAATTTTTTCGTGAAAAATCAAGTATAGGATTTCATATAATTTGTGACAAGTTATAATAATAGCACAATTTTTGTGACAAGTTATAATAATAGCACAATTTTTGTGACAAGTTATAATAATAGCACAATTTTTGTGACAAGTTATAATAATAGCACAATTTTTGTGACAAGTTAAAATAATAGCACAATTTTTGTGACAAGTTATAATAATAGCACAATTTTTCATTTTTCTTGATCCTTATACCCACGGGCACGGTATTGATCAGCAGGGACACATGTAGTATTGGTCTTGTATATAATGCAAGACAACCAAGTCTTCAGGACTTGCAAACCAGTGGGTTCACAAAACCTTTTTATTTTATACACTCATCTTCTTTGTTAGTTAAGTTTTCATGATAGTATTTTGACGGCGATGGAAAATGAAAAATACGTATTTTGTGTTTCAGTGCCGATGGGAACTATGAAGTGACAATAATGACAAAAGCCATCCTCCACCACACGGGGAAGGTCCTGTGGAAGCCACCAGCCATCTACAAGTCCTTCTGCGAAATCGACGTTGAATATTTTCCTTTTGACGAACAGACCTGTTTCATGAAATTCGGCAGTTGGACGTACGACGGTTATATGGTGAGTCATTTTTTTATGAATAAGTCCTTATTAAACAATTACATATACATCTTACTACATTCGAGGCAAGATTCGAACTCGCGACCATTGGATTACTAGCCCAGCGCGCTAACCGCTCTGCCGTCGACTCATTTTTCATAATCTAAAGTAATAAAGCAATCAATATGTTAGTGTGTGTGTGTGTGTTTGTCTCACGCCTTTTGAAAAACCAAGAGCATCTAAAAATCTAATTTATGTGCGAACATGTACCAGTATACCTGATGCAGTGTCACGCTAAAAATAATGCGATTAAAATGCTGAATTTTAAAGATATTTCAATAATTATTTTTTTCATACAAAATTTTCCAAGTCATATCTGTCAAAAAAGTGTACATTTTGCACGCAAATATCTGTTAGTTTAAAAGTTAGAAGTACGTATTTACACGAAAAAAATATATTTTCAAGTATAACTTAGCTTTTAAGTGAAAAACATGGTGAATATTTTGTCTAATTATAATGTTTAACTTATTTTTAAAGTAAGCGTTTTGTACAAATGTACGTATAACCCCGCCATTTTAATATCTTTTCATACGATATTTAATTTTCCTACCGAATGAATATGTTCTTTAAAATAATATACCTTTGAAATAAATGTGATTATGAAATAATAAAATGAAACACAAGACATTACAGCAAGTTTTAAGACATATATTGTAAAAGTCTGTTAATTATTAGTAAAGATATAGGCATAATAAAATTGCATAATTTGTATATAATATTTGATATTTTGGACAATTTTCGTTTTTGTGGCTTCGAACAAACCAATGTAGGTACCTACCTACATATCCAAAAAAATGTATCGAGCCCATTTGATAGTAATATTTTATATGTTCGATGGTTACTATGGTTACGGAAAGATTCTGATATTCAAATAAAATTTGTTATGAATCGAATTTATTTAGAACATTGTTGTAGGTAGGTACCTACCTAATACTATTTACTTACAAATCAACAATATACTGATTTCCTATAGGAAAATTATTTTATTTATTTATTTATGTATGGATGCATGTATGCTATGTGCTCCTAAACCGTTTGTCCGATTACAATGAAACTTTGGTGAATTGTCGAGCGTATGCCCGGGATGGTTTCTGGATTTAAATTTTTTTCTTATTCTTCTTCTTCTTCGTGTATTTGGTCATTTTACCAATGAAAGCGGAATATCCTGGGAAACGAAGGTCCGACTGTCTCTCCATCTCTTCGCAGGTCTTCCAGGACGGTTCCTGGATTTAAACATTTTTCTTCTTCTTCTTCATCGTGTATTTGGTCATTTTACCTATGAAGGTGGACTATCCTGGGAGAAGAAGGTCCAATTTTCCTTCCATATCTTCGCAGGTATCTGGATTTAAACTTTTTTCTTCTTCTTCTTCGTGTATTTAGTCAATTTACCTTTGAAGGTGGAGTATCCTGAGAAAAGAAGGTCCTTTCATCTCTTCGCAGTTCTTCCAGGATGGTTTCTGGATTTAAACTTTTCTTAAGCGGCTAAAGGGACGGGATGTAATGAAGGGAAGGGATGCACTAAAGGGCCTGAAGGGATGGGAGGTATAAAAGGGCCTGAAGGGACGGGAGATACTGAAGGGCCTGATTGGAAGGGACGTAATGATGGATTGAAGGGACGGGAGGTACTGAAGGGTCTGAAGCGACGGTTCATGGAGTCTAATTCTTTTTCTTCTTAATTTTATGTAGACTTTACAGTTTTTACACAAACTATTTCCTTTAGTCTTTTTCTTCGTTTTCTTATTTTATGTAGAACTTTGGTGAATTTTATACAAAACTATTTCTTATGGATTATTCTTCTTTTATGTAGACCTTTTAGTCAGTTTTTATACAATCTATTTCCAATAGTCTAATTCTTCTATTTTATGTATTTTTTCTTATTTTATGTAGACCATTGAAATAGTTTTTTATACAAACTATTTCATATAGTCTTATACTTATTCTTCTCTTTTTTATTTAGACTTTTGGGTTAGTTTTAAGTCTAATAGTCTATTCTGCAGAAATATTATTAACGATATGCACACTTGATGAAAATACATATGTAAAAACGAATGGGATGTGGGATGTGACGATGTAATCTGCACTAGAATCTTTTCAATACTTTTGTTTAATCAAATTTAAACCATTTATATCATCCTATTTTGAATAATTTTCAACACCGTCATATTAGATTTCGTTGACGATATTTAAATAATGCGGGTTGTGGCCATAACTGAACTCTTCACAACGTTTATATTCAAATTAAAAACTATTTACTATAGTTTAAGTCTTCTTCTTCTTCGTCAATGTAGGCTTTTGAGTCAATTTTAAGTCTATAAGTCTAATTGTGCAAAAATATAATGCACACTTGATGAAAAAATATAAAAACGAATGGGATGTGACCAACACTAAATCTTTTTAGTACATTTGTTTAATCAAATTTTAACCACATCCCAACATCCAAAATTACTAAATTTTCAATAGGTACATATTACAATTTGTTTTCGATGATAATATTTAAAAATGGGGGTTGTGGCCAAACCAATCTCTTTACAATGTTGATAAACAGTCATATTTAAAACCATTTCGCGTAGTCCATGCGTGCAGAAATTGTATATTATACTTCATTCACACTTTATAGCAATATATAAAAAAGAATGGGTTGTGGCCAACACTTCAACATTTTACAATGCTTAAACTCAATCAAATTTCAAACCACTTATCATAGTCCGATATTGCAAAATAATTGGGTGACAACATTATAAAAACGATTGCTTATTCCTTCACAGTTTTACATTCTTGGCCAACGGCGGGACATAAAGGCTAGTTATTAATATTTTCTTGTTTGAAATGCAACTGCAAGAACACAAATATGGCAATGTTTTTTCTCTTTGATAGCCAAAAAAAATACTGTGGTAGAGTTGATTTGACCAAAAAACTTTTTGCGTTAAATATAGGACGCCCTTCAGCTCATTTTCTTTTCATTTCTATTCAAATTTTACAATTTCAAAAATAACTTTTTTTTTAAATATTCACATTATTTAAATAAACTAAAATTAAACGAGGTTTGCAGAGAATTTAAAATTTTATATGTTTGAATATTATTTTAATTATTATGTTTTTAAAGAAAACTCATTAAAGTACTTTTTAAAATACCTACAAGAAAAAAACAATTGTATATTATTGCCCCATTGAAATTGTTGACACGTGCGTGTTTATTATTTGAATATACAGTAATGAGTTATTTACTATCAATATAATATAAATATATTTAAATTTTACATTAAATAAAAAAACAACATCTTTTTTTGCTTCTTCTTCTCTAGTCCTCGTCCCTCCACTGTTGGATGTAGACCTCTTTCATACACTTCCACTAGTCTCTGTTCTGTCCCCTCCGTATCCAGGTTTCATCGGCCACTTGGACAATGTCATCAGACCATCTTTTAGCGGGTCTACCGACACTCCCATTACTTGTCCAAGATCTCAACTGTTATATTCTGGATGTCCAGTTTCGTGTTGTCTAGCCAAGTGTCCAAGTGTTATTAAAAACTATGAATAAAGAACTACATGAAGCATCTAAATGAACATACAATACATGTATTTGAATCGTTAAAGTCGATAGCTATTTCGCATTATTAGGGCATTGTCAAGACTATAACGGCTAAGCTTTCTGTTAGGGTATAAAATATAAGTGAAAGTTGCGAGAACAGCGACATAAGTCCAAAATCCGATTTTTAAGTTAATAATGCAGAAATGTTGTGTAAATCAATATCCATATCGTCTCTAATAAATTCTCAGTACAATATCTCTATAAATGCGAAAGAAACAGCACATGTGTCGCTGTTTCACTGTCATATATTAACTGTAATATTTATAAACACAACGTTTCTGCATTATTACTTCAAAAATCGGATTTTTTTACATACATATGTTGTTCTCGCAAACGAGCGATATGTACCCCAACACAAACCTTAGGTCTTATTGTCTTGACAATGAATGACGAAATATCTATAGACATTAAACAATTCAAATATATTGTATATAGCATCAAAATATATCTTTATTTTTTTGTATCAATGTAAAATGGAATTCTACCCAATATTATTTAAATTTTACTAAGGCATAAACATAAATAATTGTGGAGATAATATCAAGAATGAAAATGGTATTCTGGTTAGAGTTTACTTGTAGGTATTGCTTTTCATGGAACTAACAGATACTATATCAAAATATTAATCAAACACGCACCCAATAACAAGGTAGTTGACACATTCTGGAGACTTGATATTATTTATCGTCTCACAGACCCATCTTGAAAACATAGTTTCTAATTGTGTCTGCATGCATCGAGCCGGTGATTATTCGACCTGGGAAGCAGTTATCTAACTGAGCCACGAGAGTCGACAATAATGTATGCATGAACTTTTAGCATAACGAAGATCTACATAATATTCACTCGTTATGGTCAGCGAACTCAGTAATTTAATAAAATAATATTAATTAGAGATGACTTAATTTTATTTCGAGTTCATACGACCTTAATAATATTGAGGACAAAGAAAAGATCCTTATTTATTCTCAACGCCAAATGAAATTACGAATTTTAATCTTTCGAAAGCTGCCTGCTGACAAAAGATAATTCATTTAAACAACTTTATTTTAACTTAGTCATAATAATGCCATATTTATTATTGTCTTCGAATTATTAATATTATAAAACGTGTGGGTTGTAGTCAACACTAAACACTCCACACCATAGTAATTGTTAATTTTTTCTTCTTGAAAGGTTGACAATCTCTAAATGCATTTTTATGAAGTACATTTCTATTAGATTCTTTAACAAATATAAGATTCCCAGAGGACAAAAGTTTTCACAATACACCATACACACAGAAACATTGTCACGAAAATCATTGTATGCATTTTCTACAGGATACCTATTGAGAAATATTAAATAAAATGGCATTACAAGCAAGATGAGCATGTATGAGACAGTGTATCAATGTTGATAAGGCGATGTATGTGTCAAGATATATGAATGCGGTGTTCGATTCTCACTGCCTACCCCTTGAGGAAGATAGAAGTGGAGAATAAAAAAATACACTTGTCTATAGAGACACATACAATATCAATATGAAGTTGATCACTCGATTTTCCCATACAGAAGCTATTTTACTTCTGTTATATACATTTTTCATACAAATATGAAATTTTATTTCACATTGATATGGCAGACCATAGATTTTTTTCTCTAAATTTCGAGATCCTTGAATGCACTTTTGATGAGTGTATTTTTATTGTATCACAATTTCAAACAATATAAAAAGAACCTCGATTTTCCAGACCGTGAGAGCATTTTGAACAGATGAAATCATAGAGAAGAAATTAACGGATATCTATGGAAAACTAATCAGCTCTAAGTTTATGGACTTTACATATTATATATATTATGATATAAATATGAAGTCAATCGAACTTATAGTTTGAGCTGCAGAAAGGACACAAAAAAAATAACGTTAACGATGAATTCTTAGAGAAGAAATTAAAAATTGTCTATGGAAAACTATCCAGCTCTAAGTCTATGCACTTTACACATATGATGTTAATATGAAGTCGATCGGAATTATAGTTTGGGCTGCAGAGAGGACACAGAAAGGATAATCTGTACGGCTTACCAACAACCCAAGCCTTACCGACAAATAATAGATGCCACTAAAATATATAAACATACTATTACCCAATAAAAAGAAGCACAACACATGCCTGTATCACCACACACTAACCTCGTTACAACTAAAAAGACAAGATTCAGAACTAGGTGAGATGTTTATTGTATTTTTGATTACTCGGTTCTTACATGACACCTGAAAACAATGTTAATAGAAAGTAGTGGAATCACTATTCTGAGTCGGTGCTTCAATTGAATAATACAGTTATTTTTTTAAAAAAGGAGTATGTGGCGTCACTCATCGGGTTGGCGCAAGACGAGTTTGGTATGCTGATCGCCAACGTCCGCGAAAAGCAACACAAGAAGTAAAAGAAGAAAATAAATCAAAATTATTTCAAAAAACAAATGGGTGTTGCTTTGAGCGTTTACTTTAATTTCTTCGTCGTTTATTTGTATTCGTTTTCGGGCAAAAAAACTAATATAAAATCTTCACGGTTTCAAGAACTGTATTTCGAATTTTCTTTGTCGTTGCAAAATAGTGCTTGTGAATATATTTGGATAAAACTTTGTTAAATAAGAAAACAAGTTAGTTTCTAAGGACACAACCCATTTTTTTCCCATAAAACTTTCAGTATTATCGGACTCTGCGTTTCCGTCGCAATATTCATCAAAAAAGTATACTATATATTTTTTCCGTGAACTTCCATAATCTCCCTCCGTGTAATAAATCTTCTCATGACTGGAGCATATTTACTAGAAGGGTTTTCTTTTCTTTTTTATTTTAAACTTTCTTATATACCTACATGTCGTTTCATTAAATCTCATCTCAAGCTATTATGTATCCTTGTAAGCCGATTTACTTACTATAAAACTCTGTCAGTTTAATGTTTTTGAATTCATTTTGTAAGTCTATAGTATTTTGTTGTTTAGTGCGTATAACAAAGATTCTATTTTTTTTTCTTTTTAATATGATTAGTTACATTGGTGTTTTCTCATATACTCAGCCAATACTGACAATCATTTTTTTTATTTTATTGGTGGTATAGGTACACAGATGAACAGGTTACATTCATAAATATATATATATATATATATATATATATATATATATATATATATATATATATATATATATATATATATATATATATATATATATATATATATATATATATATATATATATATATATATATATATATATATATATATATATATATATATATATATATATATATATATGCAAAATGTGGGTAGGTATACCTTTATAGAATTATAAATAAAAATGTTGATTGTGTGCTATCTACATGCAAACGGGTTTTTTGTCAAAAAATGTAAAAAATATTCAAAAATGACAAGACATAACACATAGACTGCAAACAGAATACAAATTCACAACACTGGTCCAAAAAATCCAACCATTACAAAGAGAAAACAAAGAAACAAAATACAAACAACAAAAATAAAACAAAATAGAAAAAAAAGAAAAATGTAACAATAATTAGAGTACAATAAAAGAAAATCCTGTATGTTCTCATTATCAATAGGCCATGACTTGAGACGATTAGCAAATGATGACTGATTATTTAGTGACTTAGAAACATTGGTAACATATTGAATGATCTAAGAGCCACATACATAGAATGTCTTTGCGTTGATCTCTTATTGCAGTTTGGAACTTTATATACATTATTGAG
Organism: Molanna angustata; assembly: GCA_963576475.1. Taxonomy (NCBI): domain Eukaryota; kingdom Metazoa; phylum Arthropoda; class Insecta; order Trichoptera; family Molannidae; genus Molanna; species Molanna angustata. Next base: position 32,409,796 of record OY754977.1, read on the forward strand.
GCGATTACTTGTGCGACTTTGTGAATTTAGTGTGAAAATTTCTGATTTTTTTGTGGATAAACTTAAGACATTGCAGCAGATAAAGTTTTCTCATATTAAATAATCTACACTCTTACTATTGAATATGTTTGGAATAACCCCGATCCACTTCACGTTATATACCAATGCCCTGGCTTAAAGTCTTCCCCGTGAGATTCAAAATAAACTAACAGTTTTATTCTATCATCGTGGAATTTTACCAAGAAATGTCCGTCAACAAACATTATATTTTGAAATAAAAGTCTTAAACTAAATAAAGCGATTATGGTACTTTCATAAAACCCTCAAAAACGTTTTCACAATTTTTTCTTATTTAATTTCGGTGAACAACGTCGTTTTATAACAAAACTTTATTACAACGCATCAACTAGTTTCGCGAGCGCTTTCAATATAAATAATAATTGGACTTAAGCAATATCAGTCATGATCGAGACTTGATGCCACTCTGTATATAGACCATTGAACTTTTGATGAGAAGTAAACGTTCGTTTCAGGTGGTTTATATGAAATTTATGAGATAACTGAGAGAGAGAGAGAGAGATACCGACCACATAGGAACGTGTAAATATCACCCCTTGTTGCGTATTGCGGCTTCCTCGATATAATCCAATTCAACACCTCCGCCACCACGCCAAATGCGCATGTGCGCATTGCCCAAACCCAGAATCGCCCCTGTGTCATTCACAATAATTCAATTGACAGGCTCGCCCATTTCTTTATAATATATATTGATGGTGAGTAATTATAATGATTAGGAGTTTCTTATGACTTGGAATTATTTTTGGACTATGTTGGTCAAGTGGTATGAGTTGCCCATTTAAATAATAATATTGACAATTTAAGGTATTCTGGTAGTTGTATTCAATAGATATCATCAGTATTCTATACTAAAAAAATATTAATTTATTTATTTATATGCTTTTTATTAATTTGATTTATTTATATATTTTTTTTATTTATTTCTATTTATTTGTTTATGTATTTATTTATTTGTTTGTTTGTTTGTTTATTTATTCATGTATTTATTTATTTATTTGTTTATTTATCTATTTTTTAAAATTTATTTATTTATGTATTTATTTCTTTATTAATTAATTTATTTATTTATTTATTTATTTATTTATTTATTAATTTATTTATTTATTTATTTATTTATTTATTTATTTATTTATTTATTTATTTATTTATTTATTTATTTGTTTATTTATTTATTTATTTATTTATTTATTTATTTATTTATTTATTTATTTATTTATTTATTTATTTATTTATTTATTTATTTATTTATTTACTTACTTATTTATTTATTTTCCCTTTACAATTTATAAAAACAATACTTTTTCCGCCGATAATCAAACCGAAGCCCTTTGGCTCAGGATTCGGATATCCAAACAACTATGCATTTATTGAATCGAATCCGAGCCCTTTACGATTGTATTAATAAATGTGTACCTACCTACGTCCTTGCAAATAATTAATACACATCCTTTTACACGAAATCGTTTGTTAGATATTCTTTCAATAAACACAGCTGACTAGAAATAAGAGATTAGGTAATCAATTCTCAACTTTTTTATAAAAAAAAGTACTGAACAGAATGCATTTGATCGAATACATATATTTGGTCCAAATGAAATCCGCTTTCCTATAGAGTCCTAATCTATTATAAATCCTTTAAAATCCTCCAAGCAACATAAAACGAAAAATTGTCATTTATTTGAAAGTCGCTCTTGCAAATAATGAGCGGTGCCCTCTTTGTGTGGGCGAAGGAAATAAAAATAAAAAAAGAGGTTCTGAGATTAGCTGGCGTTAAGGCATCGCTCTAGCGGCGAGATGAGGTTTTAATGATATGCAAAATAAAACAAAGTTCTTCCTTCCATCGAAAGGAATTTTCAAAGGACGCCATTATTTTTGCCGTTGGAACGAACGATTTGCCAATGTACTATTATTGAATATCCAATTTAATGGATATTCAATAGTAGTACATTAGGACTTATTTTTGAGTTAAGTGAAAAATATTTTTAATCATTCATTTATTTCTTTTATTTGCGGGTACTTAAGATTGGTGGCAGAATATATAGGTATATAAACTTAGATTGCAGGCAAGAAATTACAGTTTCAAATCTATCACCAATCATCTTTGATCTCAATTTAATCTTTAAGTCTAGTCTGACGACACCATCTGACGACATTGATCTTCGTCCCTCTGCTGACTAACTGTCGTATCTGACATATTTTACAAAATCGAGTTAGGACCACTAATGTGTTTTTATATGTTGTACGCATGTTCTCACTAAAGGTCTCGACTGTATCACCACCCGTTAACTTGGAATAGCTTAGTGATATGCTGTCTACGAATTACTGAAACTAAAATCTCACTAATAGACCTATGTGCAAATACGATTTTAATATATGTATATATAAATGATTCATATATATAAGAATACATATAAAATATTAAAATATATTTACACCGTGTCACTGCACCGTGTGCTGGGAGAGATAACACTAAAAACGCTGTCCTGAACAATTTGCATTTTGCAGATACGACTGTTAGTCAGGAGAGGGACGAAATGACCTCTTCCCTATGGTTTTAAAATGTCAAATCGCGTCGGAACATATAATATAATGATGGGCATTTTTACCTGGTTGATCTCTTTTATTTGAGCTATTTATTTATTTATTTTCTCAAACGGCATGAATTGCCTTTTATAAACAGACATTAAAATATACATAGGTACTGAGAAAATACATAGAGACTAAAAACAATAATACACTAAGAAAAAGGAAACAAAAAAAAGAAAACATAACAAAAAAGTTAATAAAACAATATGTGATGCAACTAAATTGTATTTTTTTTACATCTAAATAAAATATATACAATACAATACAAACATAAAAAAGATAGGTAAAAATAAAATCAGCAGAAGAAACAGTGCAACTAAAAAATACATTTGTTTACAGTAATATTTACAAAAATAATAATAATAATACATAGATAGTTAAGATTCATTCATTACATAATATAATCATTTCATTACATATATGTAACAACAAACTCTTGTATGCACCATAACCCAATGCAAAGACATCGATCTGCTCAAACTTATTTGCAAGTCTTGGAAGTCTCTGCATTGGTGAGCCAAACAAATAATTTGTGTAGACATTTTGTAAGGCGAAACATTCACTATGGCGAGTGAGTCTTGACGGTACACGTAAGTGAATCTGTGACAAGACAGGAGGACAATCTACAACACCATTCAGTAATCTATGAAAAAATGCAAGATCAGCTACTACTCTCCTTATCTCCAGCACATCAAGAGAACAAAATGATCTCAAAAATTCATAATTGATGTCAGTAGACTGAATTCCCATCTTAAAATTGATGTACCTCAAAAACTTTTTTTGAACTCTCTCAACATTATAAATATGAACAGTATAACACGGACTCCAAAAAATTGAGTTATATTCCAGTATTGGTCTAATTAAACTTTTGAATAATAATATAAATGTATTAATATTTTTGAAATCCCTACTCAATCTAAGTACAAAACCTAAGGTTCTAAGTATCTTGATTGTGTGCCTACCTAGGAGGAAAACTATCATCACACTGTTCATACGTGTATTGTCACTGTAAAGTTGTAAACTGCTAGCCCTAGAACAGGGTTTTCTAGTTGGGCGGCAGTAACATTATGTCATTGTAAAATATGGTGTGATAAAAAAATAAAATAAATCATTAAGAGGGCGAGCATTTAACAGCTGTCATTTATACCAAACTACACAAACTAAAAAGGACTAAGGTAAGGTAAAAGTTTACTTAAGTCTCATTAAGACAGCAGAGAAGACTATGTATAGCATTTAAATCCTGTGAGAAAACCGCAACATTTTGTTCCCGAAGTGTGAAATTAAAAGTATGAATTCTGAAGCAAATCGTTGAGAGTAGAAAAAATAAAATGGCGCATTTCTTGATTGAAGAATTTTTACCAGCATTCTAAAAAAAGCGTGTAATTATTCTTCTGGGTCATAATACGCATATAAAAAGTAACTTGGACGATTGTTAACCCTTATTTGACGATAGAAAATTGAAAATTAGTAAGAATTATGAAGATTTTTATTTATTAATCATGGAATTAAGTCTTTGTTGTAAGAAAAATAAATACAGGTTATATTTAATGTCAAGATAGGACAGTATGGAGGTCAGTCCTCTTTTCCTACCCGGAATATGAAAACAGCATGATGGTTCTGTATGTATGTTTGGAGATTAAGTACCTATCAAACTATTAAGTCTTCTTACATATTGTGTATAGTCGACTGCCATACAAATTATATGAAGCAATGTCGTCACTAAATTCAATTTTTATAAAAATTGTTAAAATATTGAGATGTGCTAATACAATGTTAATATTTTTTATAGAAAATTAAATTATGTAATGGGATATTGCGGCTTTTTTCGATATTTTTAAAAAATTTAGAAATATAGGCAGTAATACTCATAAATTTATCATAAAAAAAATATTAACCCTGGATTTTTTTGTTAAAAATAATTTGAGATTTTGTTTTTGTCTATGCTTTTACCAATTTTCAGCGTTCTAGCTTTTATGGTTTCTGTGATATATGGAACAATAAACCAAAAATTCATTTAAACATAATTCCAACTGTCGATTTGTTCAGGAGAACTTTGTTCTCTTAACATATCGACAATGTATCAAGCCAGAATACGCGAGAATTGTATGGAGAGGTCTACTTTTTTCATGGCTTTTCCAACTTTGAAGTCAAAAAACACCAACTTAGAGGCTTCGCAGCATATATGTTCCATACACGGATTTACTCAGAATTCGGAGTAGAACATTTCGTGTGTCTGTGTGTGTGTGTCTGTGTGTGTGTGTGTGTCTGTGTGTCTGTGTGTCCGTCCCCCCCTTATAACTTTTGATCCGCTCAATTTACAGAGCCTAAAATTTCAGAATATATAAACAGTTACAGGCCTACAAAACTTTTATACTCGGAATTTTGAATTTTTGTTTCAGTCAGGGGTTATCAACTTTTGAATTTTTATTTTATTTTTCCATATATCTCAGAAACCATAAACGCTAGATCGCTGAAAATTAGTACAAACATAGACAAATACAAAATCTCAAATTTGTTTTTTCAAAAAAATTCCAGGGTTTCTCAAACATTTTTTATTAAGAAAAATATTTTTTTTATGATAAATTTATGAGTTTAACTGCCTATATTTCCAAAACTTTTACAATTATCGAAAATAGCCGAAACACCCCAACTAGATAATTTAATTTTCTATAAAAAATATTAACATTGTAGTAGAAGATCTCAATTTTTTTTAACAATTTTTTTAAAAATTGAATTTAGTGACGACATCGCTTCATACATTTTGTATGGCAGTCGCCTATACACAATATGTAAGAAGACTTAATAGTTTGTTACTTCATCTCCAAACATACATACATACCATCATGCAATTTGCATATTCTGGGTAGGAAAAAGGATCTTCCTCCATACTATCCTATCTTGACATACATACCTACATATGTTGTATAGAAAACAAAATATCTGAAAATATTCAATAATTTGTATCTATGGGTTTATAGTTTGGTACATATTCTTCAACTATACATACAATCGCTATCGACAGTTGGATCTCATGTGTTACATGCAACTAGTATATATATATTTATAGTAAGTAAATTCTATATTATGTATAAATAAACACAATGCCCTGTTGAATATTATCTGTTTCTATCTCTGCATTTCAATATTTCAATACTGCCAGATATATTTAATATATAAATCGACCTTCGTGGTTCAGTTGGTTACGTATCTGACTGCTGACCCAAGGGTCCCGGGTTCGATTCCCGGTGGAGACACAGTTTTTAATTGTGTTTTCAGTCTGGATCTGTGAGAAGATTAATATCGTAAGTCTCCAGAATGTGGCAACTTGTTATTGGGTGCACTTGTTATTGTTATTGGGTGTCCAAATTGTATCCTAACTCCAACATTAGCCGTCATCCAAGAAGGATGGGTGATATAAAACTACCTTTATTAAGGACAACTACCGCCCAACTACACTACACTTACCAAGGTGTAAAATGATATAATTTATTTATTTATTTATTTATTTATTCATTTATTTATTTATTTATTAATTAATTTATTTATTTATTTATTTATTTATTTATTTATTTATTTATTCATTTATTTATTTATTAATTTATTTATTTATTTATTTATTTATTTATTTATTTATTTATTTATTTATTTATTTATTTATTTATTTATTTATTTATTTATTTATTTATTTATTTATTTATTTATTTATTTATTTATTTATTTATTTATTTATTTATTTATTTATTTATTTATTTATTTATTTATTTATTTATTTATTTATTTATTTATATAAGCATGAAAAACAGGCTAGAAGCCCACTGGTTTCATGCATTTATGAACATATATATAATGTTTTTATTGTCGCCTCCGAGGATGATGGTGTAACCATCGAAAGCGCTCAGGCTAATTTTAACTCAATTTGTGGATTAAAACTATGGTTTAAATTCGTAATAATTTAATATATATAATGTATGGAATGATTGGACGATTGAATTATCATCCATACCCCACACATGAACGCAAGTACATAATTTTCATTCAGTCATACATTCAGCATTCTTACACAAAGAATACATATTTAAGAAATGATTTTCTGCAGGAAAAACAACAAAAAAAAAATAAAAAAACAAACAAACATTAATATAACAAGAAACATTCAAAGCTTTAATCAAAATTGGCACGTTCTTAAAGCACTCTTGAATAATGCCCGTGATTGTGAAAATATATCGACATTTTCATATTGATAATGCAGTTTGTTGTATTGTTTGAGTGACCGTGGTAGAGGATCATGGAAGATAATGAGCTGAATGGGAGATATAAGTTCATAATTCATACAATAAAATCTCTCATTACCTAATATTGTTATTGCGATTTAGGCATATATAAATACATAATTATATATTTGGATTTTTTATGTTATAAGTTAGGTATATATAAATATTTATAGATTTGGTAGAATCCCCTCCAAAACCCGAATATAAACTCTTATTGGGGGGTAATATTAATAAATATAAAGTAACTGTATTATATTATGTAACTACTGTATTATGTATCACTTTTTTCTTTATCAAATATATAAATAAATAAATAAATAAATAAATAAAATAGTACCTGTTAGTTGCCCGAGATGTTACATTATAATAAAAATAATAAAATAAATTTAGATTCAAAGGAAAAAATATAATACAGGTAATATAATACGATACTAATTTTAGAGAATGGCGTTGTTACGAATCGTTATATACATAAGTCTTTCATATACAAGATTATAATATTTTAAAAAATACATATAATTATATAACGTATTTATTTCCATTTTATTCCAAACGCACATTTTACAGCCATCGAATGGGTTGGTCTGGTTTTAGTCTGATGACAAAAACCATCCCACACCCCTATTTGCTGTGGCTTCCATTGTTATATTTTTATTTTTGTCATTGTATAGTGCCAGTTATTAAGGACCAAGCATACAATAGGTCATTGTTTTCAGGCTTTAATATATACAGACTTATGTTGTATTTTCAGTCCCTTAAATAAGTATAATACATAGCTGTGTTTTTATTATCATTATTATATTAATATTATTTATATAAAAAATCACACCTATCGTTTTCATTTTGAATAATACTGTCATGGACGCTCCAATAATTTATGATTTTTTTATTGAGAGTCGCGTACATCAAATGTCATTACATTTTAACAATAATACGAGAATGTAGGTATAACTTTCAGACGTAAAAAAATGTCTCTTGAATTTTTATTTTATATTATTAATCTCAATAATTAGATTATTTTCTTAGTACAAATATAATGATAATTATTCATTTTGTATGTAATAGTAATTTTGTTAATTGTTTACAAGTATTGTACCTCGCCGATCGCAATATTTTTTTTTATCTATAGATAGATAAACGCGTATATATTACCTACGGTAAAAATAAAAACTTTTGGGGTTTTTGGGTATTTAGCATTTATTTTTGTGTATTTACATTTTTTTTTCATTTGTTATGGGCACGTACATATATAAATAATATATTTGTTCATAATATATCAACAATGTGTAGTAAAACGATGTATGATAGAATAAGAAATGAGGATATTAGACGAGAATGTATGATTGAAAGAAATATCGTAAGTAAGATGAAAATAAATGCCCTTAAGTGGTTCGGCCACATAGAAAGAATGAGTGATGACCGTCTGACAAAAAAAGTGTACAAGGCTGATAAAAGAGGAACGAAAAGTAAAGGTCGGCCAAGAAAAAGTTGGCATGATCACATAAATGGGATTTTGAAAGATGGTGATGTTAGAAGTAAGAATAATAGAAGAGCGTGTATGAGACGATGTATGGACGTGAATGAAGAGAGGAACGTGTGTCAAGAGAGAGGAGTCTGGCGTTCGGTTCTCTCTGCCTACCCCAAATAGGGAAATGGCGTGATGGTATACCATGGTAATATGTCAACTGTAAATATATTCCTTCTTTTTCACTCTTAATATTTTATACTATACATATTCATATATTAGGTAGATACAAAAATCTATTTTTTTTATATATATTTTTTTTTTTTTTTTAACATGTCTACGTAGGGGACGCCAGCTATTAGGATTTGGGTCCATTTTACTCTTCCGAAGAAGCGCACTACGTAGCGTTGGGAGGGGTTTGCAATCTAGAGAAGAGTTTATTAATTCGGATTTTAAAAAGACCCGGGTTGTACGAAGATGGAAACACAGAATTCGGAAGATCGTTCCACAGTCGGGCTGCTGTGTTAATAAAGGAGTTCGAGAAGCGACTTGTTCGTATATGTTGAAGGTCCACTGTGAATGGATGCTGCGATTGAGTGAAGCGAGTGACTCTGTTGCGAGTGGGTGGAGGAGGGACCAAAGATGCAAGTTCTTCTGAGCAATTCCCGTGGTAGTATCTATAGAATAAACTTAAAATACCGACTCTGCGTCTGTGTTCTAGTGATTGCAATCCATCAGTCAGTGATGGATCATCAATCAGACGTATAGCACGCCTTTGGACAGCGTCGAGGGTATTCAGTAGGTATTGGGGGGCGCCACTCCAGAGGTGACTGCCATATTCAATAATTGGGCGTATTTGCGCTTTGTAGAGTATACAGATCTGGGTCTTAGTAAAATATCTGCGCGCTCTATATAGTACGCGCAATTTTTTGGAGGCGAGTTTCACCTTAGCTTCGATGGAGCCCTTGTAGTGTAATTGGTTCGTTATAGATACTCCAAGCAGGTCGATAGAGCTGCTGTTAGGTAGGGTGCTTCCGTTGAAAGACACTTGCAATTCATTGGGGTTTCTCTTCGCAGAAATTAGACAGGCTTGGGTTTTTGAGACGTTAAATGAAACAAGATTACTTTCACCCCAGGTATTGATTGAGTGGAGGTAGCTATTTATTTTTTGATGAAGGTCTTTCCGGGCTTCTGATATTTCACTCTGTTTAGGAGGTTTGTCAAAAGAGAAATTGTCATGGACTGTGCTGTCATCAGCGTAACAGTGGATGGGGGCGCGTAAGAGCAAGTCATTGATATGTAGGAGGAATAGGGTTGGAGATAGAATGGACCCTTGAGGGACTCCCGCATTAATGGAATGGGGAGAAGAAGAGCAACCGTCCACTACAGTTATGACTTCGCGATCTTTTAAAAAATTCGCAATCCAAGTACACATATATATTGTATACCCACACACAGGCATTGCCTTTGTGGGAATTTTGATATTCAGTAATTGTTATTTGTAATTTTCTTTGATTTTTTTTTGTAATTTTCTTGTTGTTTATTTAATTTTGTAAAATGTGCCAAAATTAATATATGTAAATGAATAAATAAATAAAATAAGGGTTTAAAAATTTTATAACAAAAAAAATAAAATTGCGAAAAATGTATGAAGGAATCCATGATAAAAATGTTACCGAAATTCACCACCAGACTTGAACACTAGCGCAATACTATTATATTACAAAATAATATTTAAATAATACTCACATTTTCATTTCTTGAAAAATTTATGACTCCATTTTGATAATTAATGCAACTCCCGTGAATGATATCTACATACAAGCTAACCAACATATTCTTAGCAAAATTTTGGTTTAAATAGGTTGGTATTTAGTTATTATTGCGACTCCCGTGAGCGAGTTGCATCATATACTGTATTATAATATTTACACCACGGATGTGAATGTGGCAAATTGCGATTGTATTATTGTTTAGAATTTGCTTTCAAAACGCTAGTATTATGGATGCAGAATTGCCACCTGCGGTGAGTTTAAAAAAATCAGATTATGTCAGATTTGTAATGGAAATTGTAATGGATTCCTCCAAACATTTTTCGTAAGTTTATTTATTTATTTATATTTTTTTAAAGCCATACCGCAAAAAGTTTTTATTTTTCCCGTAATATATACGCGTTTATCTATCTATTGATATAAAATTTATTGCGATTGGCCAGGGACAGTACTTATTAACAATTACCGTAATTTTTCCCTGCAAATTTGGTTTACCACTAAATATTTTCGTTCAAACTACTTTAACATAAATTGTGTGTTAGGTATTTTAATAATTTTGATCAAAAAATAATAGTAACAACTATAAAATCTTTCAATCAAGGTTCACATACAAATGAAATATTTTTAGTTACACTTATTAGTCGACCGCCGTGCCACAGTTGGTAAGACGTTCGGTTTCTGTGCGGCGTCCTGGGTTCGATTCCCAGCAGAGGAGAAAATTCTTCTCTGAGCTGGAACACTGGTTAGTTGAAAGAAATTGCCATACGGTAATAAACTCGCCACTTGTGAATTATTATTATTATTATTAACTGGGTTTAACAAAACTCAAAGCAGTTTTTTGGCAGAGCAGATTCTCTCTTTCACATAATATTATAAATTTCACATATAATTATTTCAATAAACTTATCTCAAATATTAAAGATACAGAGACTAAACAAAAATTCGTCGACATTTACAAAATCAAGAGTGGACGTCGTTACATGGTATTACAAAAACAATGTGTCGTTACATGATTTACGACGGTTACTTAATATTTATTAACATTACCCCCCAATAAGAGTTTACACTCGGGTTTTGGAGGGGATTCTACCAAATCTATAAATATTTAAATATACCTAACTTATAAAATAAAAAATCCAAATATATAATTATTTATATATGCCTAAATCGCAATAACAATATTAGGTAATGAGAGATTTTATTGTATGAATTATGGACTTATATCTCCCATTCAGCTCATTATCTTCCATGATCCTCTACCACGGTCACTCAGACAATACAACAAACTGCATTATCAATAATGAAAATGTCGATATATTTTCACAATCACGGGCATTGTTCAAGAGTGCTTTAAGAACGTGCCAATTTTGATTAAAGCTTTGAATGTTTCTTGTTATATTAATGTTTGTTTGTTTTTTAATTTTTTTTTGTTGTTTTTCCTGCAGAAAATCATTTCTTAAATATGTATTCTTTGTGCAAGAATGCTGAATGTATGACTGAATAAAAATTATGTACGTGCGTTCATGTGTGGGGTATGGATGATAATTCAATCGTCCAATCATTCCATACATTATATATATGTTCATAAATGCATGAAACCAGTGGGCTTCTAGTCTGTTTTTCATGCTTATATAAATAAATAAATAAATAAATAAATAAATAAATAAATAAATAAATAAATAAATAAATAAATAAATAAATAAATAAATAAATAAATCAATAAATAAATAAATAAATAAATAAATAAATAAATAAATAAATAAATAAATAAATAAATAAATAAATAAATAAATAAATAAATAAATAAATAAATAAATCAATAAATAAATAAATAAACACTTTAATAATCCAAAAAATGTATCTTATCCTCCTTAACATTAAAAAAAACGCCTTCTTTTGGCTAAAAATTAGAACCAATGATCGAGTTAATATTTCTCGATATTCCAAAAACATCAAACTATTCCAGCATGATCGTAATAAACGAGTATTCATAATATTATTCGAAACTTACATTCAATTTGAGAACGCTTGGTGTAGTAATACGACTAGTATTTGGTGTAATGTATTAGGCATCGATTGCTTCATCTTGTTTTATAGCCAAGAATCAGTAGATTACCATCATCGTATCTAATAAAATTTTATATCATTTTATTTCCCCTCCAGGTAACAAACACTATATATACATACATATATAGCTGATACAAACCATAAAATCCGATATCATTCCACTGGAATTAGGGGATACTTTGTACTATGAGACCCAGGATCATTTGCATTACCAAAAACGAATATTGGGAATGTTTGTAGCTAACGATTGACAGACAAAATGTCATCGCTACAGTCGATATTCCGTCGAACGGTCTAGGACACTTGGCTGTGGCCACTTGGGTGCGGGACACTTGGGTGCGGGACACTTGGCTGCGAGACACTTGGCTGCGGCGGACATTTGGCTGCGGGACACTTGGGTGCGACGGACACTTGGGTGCGAGCCCACTTGGTTGCGAGTCCATTTGGTCGCGACGGACACTTGGGTGTGAGCCCACTTGGTCGCGAATTCAAAAATATTTTTTTCTGCCTAGGGCTGAAGTTTTTCGTGCTGATTTTTGTAATGCTCTTTATCATATAAGTAGTTGATATACAAGTAGGTAGGTATATACAGACATTAAAAATATAAAAAAATATATTTATTTTATTTATTTATTTGATCTTCTTGAAATTATAATTAGTACACTGGCGGGCTTATTGCCTAGTTGCAATTTCTTCCAATTTCTACTTATGTTTGAAATTGTAAAGTAAAAACAAGGTTATTAAGCCAAATTATTTTTTACACTATAAAAATATGAGAATTTTTCATACACACTAGTTGCATGTAACACATGAGATCCAACTGTCGATAGCGATAGTATGTATAGTTGAAGAATAAGTAAGTAGGTACCAAACTATAAACCAATAAATCGAAATTATTGATTTTTTTTAAGATATTTTGTTTTCTACACAAAACATGTAGGTATGTATGCCGACCGCCGTGGCACTGTTGGTAAGCCGTTCGGTTTCTGTGCGGGCGTCCTGGGTTCGATTCCCAGTAGAGGAGAAATATATTTAAATTCATTTCTCACGCAAATATTGCTTCTCTGGGCTGGAAACACTGGTTAGTTGGAAGAAATTGCCATACGGCAATAAACTCGCCACTTGCGCATGGTGCAAGGAAGTGTTTATTATTATTATGTATGTCAAGATAGGAAAGTATGGAGGTTAGTCCTTTATTCCTACCCGGAATATGAAAACAGCATGATAGTATGTATGTATGTTTAGAGATTAAGTATCAAACTATTAAGTCTTCTTACATATTGTGTATAGGCGACAAAACAAAAAATATAACGAATTAGAAAGATAACTTATCTAGTTAAACATCAATTCATACATACCATCACGCCGTATCCCTAATTTATGTGATCTAAACAGTTTTTACTCTCCACACTATGGAATAGTGGAGTCATGATTTCACAATTTTTAAGTGTAATTTTTTTCCATCAATTTCTCAACGCGTATCATGTAGAGAGTGCACACTGTGAGTTTCGTCGTGATGTGTTTGTATGTATGGCGTATGGCGTTCGGCGTAAGGAATTATTTTAATGTATCCTCTCTACAGCCCAAACTATAAGTCCGATCGACTTCATATTTACATCATATGTGTATAGTGGATAGATCTAGAGCTGATTAGTTTTCCATAGATATCCGTTAATTTCTTCTCTATGATTTCATCTGTCAAAATTTTCAAAATGCTCTCACGTTATGGAAATTCGAGTTTTTTGTAAACTGATAAAATTTTGATTAAACAAAAATACACTCATTAAAAATGCGTTCAAGGACTGTCAAAATTTAAAGAAAAAAATCTATGGTTTGCCATATCGATGTGAAACAAATTTCATATTTGTATGAAAAATGTATATAACAGTAAAATAACTTCTGTAAGGGAAAATTAAGTGATCAACTGGCACTTGTAATTGGCTGCCCAGTTTTGTAGTAGCTTGCCCTCATTTGATGGAGTAACTTTTTAGCTGTAAGTGGTTCTTTAAATAAAAATAAATAAATAAATATAAAGAGCATTACAAAAATCAGTACGAAATATTTCATTCCTAAGCAGAAAAAAATATTTTTGATTTCGCGACCAAGTGGGCTCGCACCCAAGTGTCCGTCGCGACCAAATGGACTCGCAACCAAGTGGGCTCGCACCCAAGTGTCCGTCGCACCCAAGTGTCCCGCAGCCAAGTGGCCGCAGTCAAGTGTCCCATTCCGTCCGTCGAATACTTTACAACGATGATTGACTATTTAAGAGAATTATTTTGAGCCTCTTGGACATGCGGACCTTGTAGACACGAAATGTGTATCGATTTTGCCAAAATATCTTCGTGGCTCAGTTTCTGGAATCTAGTTCCGAGCGAAAGGTCCAAATTCAAAGTGTTCAATTCTCGGCGGAGACACAGCTTTTAGTAGTTTTCAGTCTGGATCTGTTAAAGAATAAACATCACAAGTCTCGAAAATGTGGCAACTGGAATATGGAACGTATGTACATGTTTGTTTGAAAGATTTTTGAATATGTGTTTAAGTCAAATGTGACAGAGTATTTTATAAAAATATAACAGTTATTCTGTTCTTATTGGATTACTAAACAAAGAAAAGAAGTAAATTCATATTGGAAATGTA
>OY754977.1:33029671-33184671 GCA_963576475.1 Molanna angustata
TATTGATGCATTAATTTAGTATGTATTCAAACAATGGAAAAAAAGGATTTTTTCAATTTTTGTAATAATTTTTAGAAAAAAAAAATCTTTTACGACAGAAAAAAATCACCGAAGAAAGATCTTACGTAAACTTTTCAATGTTTATCAATTTATTGTATAATGTTTCCCGTAGTAGGTACCTAATGTGCTGCAGACATCTCATAAATACAAATCACTACCGACCCATTGTCGAATGATTATATTGGGTATAAATTATTACAGATCTTCATTACGTGGTCAAGGGACATACAACATACATATTATGTCTGTATGGGCCATTCATGTTTGCCGTGTGGAGGCATTTGTCAGACACTTAATTGCCTCGTGAGTCTTTCACTACGGCCGACGATTGATATCCATATCCTGTTCTGTCTGCCTACCTAAGCTAACCGACATTTGTTACCAGCTATGTCACCCTACGGAATTACAATTCATTCTGGAATCGGGGATACAACTGGATTCACAACATCTTTTTTATACCATTTGGACGGCAGTTAGATTATTATGTTGTGGATATTCCGTGTTACTATGTTACCTTGTTCCGAAAAAATATTCAGTTATAATCCTAATACGTAATTGAGATTAATAAAATCTTTAATTGGAATTAATAGTTCACCAATCCAGATATATAACATAATATCAAATGCAACAAACTCATTGATCAATTTGTCTCTATCGAGATGTCAAAAATTTGTCAAAAAATAGCATTGATATACCTTTAATGGGATTAACAATTCACCCATCCGGATATATAAAATAATATAGAATGCTACAAACGCATTGATAAATCTTTAATTGGGATTAATAATTCACCCATCCGGATATATAAAATAATGTAGAATGCTACAAACGCATTGATAAATCTTTAATTGGGATTAATAATTCACCCATCCGGATATATAAAATAATGTAGAATGCTACAAACGCATTGATAAACCTTGAATTGGGATTAATAATTCACCCATCCGGATACATAAAATAATGTTGAATGCTTCAAACGCATTGATAAACTTTGAATTGGGATTAATAATTCACTCATCCGGATATATAAAATAATGTAGAATGCTACAAACGCATTGATAAATCTTTAATTGGGATTAATAATTCACCCATCCGGATATATAAAATAATGTAGAATGCTACAAACGCATTGATAAACCTTGAATTGGGATTAATAATTCACCCATCCGGATACATAAAATAATGTAGAATGCTTCAAACGCATTGATAAACTTTGAATTGGGATTAATAATTCACTCATCCGGATATATAAAATAATGTAGAATGCTACAAACGCATTGATAAATCTTTAATTGGGATTAATAATTCACCCATCCGGATATATAAAATAATGTAGAATGCTACAAACGCATTGATAAACCTTGAATTGGGATTAATAATTCACCCATCCGGATACATAAAATAATGTAGAATGCTTCAAACGCATTGATAAACTTTGAATTGGGATTAATAATTCACTCATCCGGATATATAAAATAATGTAGAATGCTACAAACGCATTGATAAATCTTTAATTGGGATTAATAATTCACCCATCCGGATATATAAAATAATGTAGAATGCTAAAAACGCATCGATAAATCTTTAATTGGATTAATAATTCACCCATCCGGATATATAAAATAATGTAGAATGCTACAAACGCTTTGATAAATCTTTAATTGGGATTAATAATTCACCCATCCGGATATATAAAATAATGTAGAATGCTAAAAACGCATTGATAAATCTTTAATTGGATTAATAATTCACCCATCCGGATATATAAAATAATGTAGAATGCTACAAACGCATTGATAAATCTTTAATTGGGATTAATAATTCACCCATCCGGATATATAAAATAATGTAGAATGCTACAAACGCATTGATAAACCTTGAATTAGGATTAATAATTCACCCATCCGGATATATAAAATAATGTAGAATGCTACAAACGCATTGATAAATCTTTAATTGGGATTAATAATTCACCCATCCGGATATATAAAATAATGTAGAATGCTAAAAACGCATTGATAAATCTTTAATTGGATTAATAATTCACCCATCCGGATATATAAAATAATGTAGAATGCTACAAACGCATTGATAAACCTTGAATTGGGATTAATAATACACCCATCCGGATACATAAAATAATGTAGAATGCTTCAAACGCATTGATAAACTTTGAATTGGGATTAATAATTCACTCATCCGGATATATAAAATAATGTAGAATGCTACAAACGCATTGATAAATCTTTAATTGGGATTAATAATTCACCCATCCGGATATATAAAATAATGTAGAATGCTAAAAACGCATTGATAAATCTTTAATTGGATTAATAATTCACCCATCCGGATATATAAAATAATGTAGAATGCTACAAACGCATTGATAAACCTTGAATTGGGATTAATAATTCACCCATCCGGATATATAAAATAATGTAGAATGCTACAAACGCATTGATAAACCTTGAATTGGGATTAATAATTCACCCATCCGGATACATAAAATAATGTAGAATGCTTCAAACGCATTGATAAACTTTGAATTGGGATTAATAATTCACTCATCCGGATATATAAAATAATGTAGAATGCTACAAACGCATTGATAAATCTTTAATTGGGATTAATAATTCACCCATCCGGATATATAAAATAATGTAGAATGCTAAAAACGCATTGATAAATCTTTAATTGGATTAATAATTCACCCATCCGGATATATAAAATAATGTAGAATGCTTCAAACGCATTGATAAACTTTGAATTGGGATTAATAATTCACTCATCCGGATATATAAAATAATGTAGAATGCTACAAACGCATTGATAAATCTTTAATTGGGATTAATAATTCACCCATCCGGATATATAAAATAATGTAGAATGCTAAAAACGCATTGATAAATCTTTAATTGGATTAATAATTCACCCATCCGGATATATAAAATAATGTAGAATGCTACAAACGCATTGATAAACCTTGAATTGGGATTAATAATTCACCCATCCGGATACATAAAATAATGTAGAATGCTTCAAACGCATTGATAAACTTTGAATTGGGATTAATAATTCACTCATCCGGATATATAAAAAAATGTAGAATGCTACAAACGCATTGATAAACCTTTAATTGGGATTTATAATTCACCCATCCGGATATATAAAATAATATTATTAGATGGGTGGTGGCAGAGCGATTAGCGGGCTGGGTTTGTAATCCAGTGGTCGCAAGTTCGAATCCTGCCACGACCGATTTCGTTCTCCTATGGAACAAGCATTTAAGTTTAATTTAGGGAACGTATGAGGATGTAAATGTTCTTGTTATTACAAGGACATATTCGTTCTTTAAAAAAAATGCTACAAACGTATTGATAAATCTTTAATTGGGATTAATAATTTACCCTTCCACATAACATAATGTCAAATAATCAGACTGTGAGGGATTTACTTTACTATACCAATGAATATTTATTATAACAATTTAAATATTGTTTATGTAATATTGTTCATTGCTTGTTTCATAACAGGCATGAAATTAGTGGACTTTCATGCTTAAATAAATGAATTAATTGTTTATTTTATGCATTCCTGATACGGTTCGTGACTGTCAAATCCTAACCGTGGTGCGGTATAAATACGCCTGTTAACTGTTAAATTGTCTTGTGATGTTATATTAAACAGAAATGCTGAGACATCGTCTCAAGTGCGCTACGTCTAAATGAGCGGTTCTCAAATGTAGTATAAAACAACACTTTTAGGGCTGCGGAGTCAAAAAAAGGCATTTGATTATAAAAGGAGCACCGCGCTTTAGATCTTAAAATGTCAATAATATATGTGATTGCATTCTCTGTGTTATACAAGGAATCTGATAAAATTTGACGTAAATGTCATAAATTGTTTCCTGTGTTATTATTTTTTTTAATGTTTGAAATTGCCACTTCACGATGAAACATGAAACTCCATAGGGCCGGTATTACAGTCTCAGTTTAAGAGTTAAACTCAAGTTTTACAAAAATATAGCGTATTACAGTGTCCGTTTAGGCCTAATCTTCCCTCAAATACGTCACTAAAACGACAAATATTTAACTCAACGTTTTTGGCGGATTAAGTACTTAACAGTGAGTCAACTGTCATTTGCTAGGCAACGCGTGTAGTTTCAGTTTCTATCACTAGATGCGTTAGGCAACGAGTGTAGTTTCAGTGTTCTATCACAAGAAGCGTTAGTTGTATCGACGGTGGCGTCACACAACAAAACAAACTGACAGCCATATTAAAACGAATATGGGCATTAAAAAGCATTATTTTGGTGAAAAAATTTAAATTTACCATGTTGGATAGTAAAACAATAGTATTTCAAGTCGTAGCGTCCCGTTTTGTAGTTCGTATTATTTGAGGTTATTTAAAATATGACAGATAATAACCACAGAAAAAGTAAAATATGTCGATAATTGAAGATTTAGTAACTGACATGTCATATTGCACTGCAATACGGAAATGGATTCAATCTCCCCTTAAAATTAATCTTGAGTTTAACAAACTCAATGAGTTGAGGGCCGACTGTAATACCGGGCCATAATCACATAGAATTATGTCACAATCACATAATAAGTATATCATTTTACGTTTCTTTTTAATTTGGTTCGCAAACGCGACTCACACTCACCAGTATCGCTCAATACCGAGTATCATCAAAAGATACTTCGAACTTTGCGACGAACTTGAGAGTGAGCATATCTTTTATTCACAAATTGGGATCAATTGTATAAAAGAAGGCATATAATAAAAGAAGGCATATAATAGATAAATTTGAAACATTAGAAATAAAAAAAGGAAATGTAACAACAGTAACATTTCTTTGATCAACACAAAATAGATTTCAATACTTCTCCACTATTATTTCCTTTATAATGGTTAGTGTCGGATTTTTTTGCTGGCCATTAATCAATATATTTACATTAGTTATTTATTATATTCTTAATTGCTGTCCTTTTTATACAATGTTTACATATTCATTACTTTACTTCATTTATATATTTTATTGTACCTACTTATTTGGGTATTCTATTGTATCTTGGTATTACCCCTTCCTTCTCTTTTATTCTTATCCTCATTTTGAATCTATAAAAAAAGAAGATGGTCTTCATCGGTATTGTTCACCATCTGACGATGGATGAGCATTTAGCGAACCAAATTCAATAGAACGCATAATCATAGAGTGGAACTAAATACATAGACGATGCCTACATTGAGCAGTCATGACAGAAGAATTGAGGAACAAAAAGATCTAAATTTATCTTGAGGTGTTGTAAAAGTTTAAAAACCACTAGTTTATTCAATTCGCCGGTAAAGTCTAGTCGACTATCTCGGTTTATTTGAATATTATCAGTCGACAGCTTTCATTGTAATCTTTCAAAATGCCAAGAAGGTAATATTCTTGCGGAAGAATCCATGTAGGTAATAACAAAGTAGGTACTATCTTTGAAAATAATGCAGATTATTCCTACGTATAACTTGACTAATCTTAATTAATAAAATAGTTGCATGTAACACATGAGATCCAACTGCCGATGGCGATAGTGTGAGGTATTGTGTAGTAGAGATACTGTCTTACAAATTATATGAAAAGATGTCGTCATTAAATTCAATTTTTATCAAAATTGTTAAAAAAACGTTTGAGATGTACCTACTACTACAATGTTGATATTTTTTATAGAAAATTAAATGATCTAGTTGGGATGTTTCGGCTTTTCTCAATATTTTTAAAAACTTTGAAAATATAGGTAGTTAAACTCTGGTGGTGATGGTTAAACACATAAATTTATCATGAAAAAATGTTTTTCTTAAAAAAATATGTTTGGGTTTGGGAAAAAAAAGATATTTGAGATTTTACATTTTTCTATATTTAATCTAATTTTACAAGGTTCTAGCTTATATGGTTTTTGAGATATATGGAAAATGGAAAAGCAAAGTAAAAATTCAAAAGTTGATAACCCCTGACTGAAACAAAAACTCGAAATTCTCATTAGAAAAATTTTATAAACCTGTAACTATCGATATATTCTGAAATTTTGGGCTCTATGAATCGAGCGGATCAAAAGTTATAAGGGGGGACGGGACACAGACACACAAAAACACAAAATGTTTTACTTCAAATTCTGAATTCATCCATATACATAATATATGCTATGAAGTCTTTAAGTTGGTGTTTTTGGCGCGCAAAAAGTTCACTACACCATACAAAATGTTCCTTCATACATGCGTCTTGGCTTAAACCTGTCGATTCTTTAAGATAATCAAATTATCTTAAACGAATTGACAGTTGGGATGACGAAATCAACTGCAGAGACATGGCCTAGGTGACATAATAGAAGACAGAAGGACGAAGAGTGCTGACCCCCACAGTCGGAACATACAAAGAGTTAGGAAGGAAGAAGAAGAACATGGAGACCTTAACCAAAACAGAAATAAAAAAATGAATTTGGCCGAAATTGACTTGCCGATATCAGCATAGTAATAAGTGTCTCGGAAGACTTGATTTTTTTATAACACATAAATATCAAAATTAAAGAAATGTGAGTTTAAAGCATTATGTTGCAATGTTTAAAGTTGCGTGAAATGAAGCAGATTTTTTTATTAATATACTTTTGCGTGATATTTATATTGTTTATGCAGTACCTACATAATATCTGGGAACCAGTTATTTAAGCACCCAATCTTGTTTTTAAATTGCTGTAGATTAATAAAACGAGTGTGTTGTGGCTAACACTAAACTCTCCACTACATAGTAAGTTTACATTTTTTCTTCTTGACAGGTCGACAATCCCAAAATTCATTTTAATGAAGTACGTTTCTATTAGATTCCTAAAAAAAATTAGTTTCCGTGAGAATAAAATTTTTCATAATTACACCATACAAAACTAATCTTATAGTATACTCTCTACATGATACCTGCTGAGAAATTTATAGACGATCATGTATGAGACGATGCATAAATATTGAGTTCTCCCTACCTACCCCACGAGGAAGATGGCATGATGGTATGTAGATGAATACCTTTACATTTCTTTTAGGTAGTGGAGAGTAAAAAATACAGTTTTCTTTAGAAACACATACAAATCGATATGAAGTCGATAACTCAATTTTCCCAACCAGATATTTAACTACTGTTATATCATTTTTCATATAATAATATCACCCCCATTTTTTTTTCTTTAAAGATTGACAATCTCTGAATGCACTTCTAAAGAGCGTGTTTCTATTGTATTTAATTGTTTATAATTCTTTATACCATAAAGGTCTCAAAATATATAATAGTTTGCCACTAAACATAAAAGAAACCACAAGTCTTGTCACCTTTCGTAGGCTAGGTGCTGAGCACATAGTTAAAAAAATATTAATGTTCTCCATACTTTTACATGTTTTAATAATTTAGTGTCATACTCTGTACCATAATTTATTATTGTATAAAAAAAAAATATGTACTTTTTGTTTACACTAGATGTATTAATTTTGTATTTTTTACGTCAAAATAAAAGTTACTATTATTATTATTAAAATTCAAACAAAATAAAATCTCGATTTTCCAGACCGTGAAAGTATTTTTAAAGTTTCAACAGAAAAAATCGTAGAGAAACAATGGACCGTCGTCTATGGAAAACTAATCAACTCTAAGTTAGTGTACTTCACACATATGGTGTCAATATGAAGTTTATCGGCCTTTTAGTTTGGGCTGTACAGAGGACACAAATTTTCGTATTTGTGTACGGAATCCAGCATGCACACAAAAACATCACAACGAATCTATAATTATGCACTCTCTACATTATTACCATTAGGAAATTGATGTAAGAAATATACTTAAAAATTGTAAAATCATGACTCTCCACTATTCCATAGTAGTGAGAGGCCTGAATAAAAAATCGTTTTATTCAGGCCTCTTTATGCTAACGTGTCAAAGTCCCTTCCGCTAATATCTATTTGCATATCATGATGAGTCTAATTCACCTTTCTAATCTATATAAAACAGTATCTATTGTTTATCCAACTGTCGATTGGTTCAAGAGAATTTTACTCTCTTAACATATCAACAAAGTATCAAGCCAAAATACGCGAGATTTGTATGTAGTCTATATTTTTCACGGTTTTTCCAACTTTGAAGTTAAAAAACACCAACTTAGAGGCTTCGCAGCATATATGTTCCATATAGCTTTACTCAGAATTCGGAGTAGAACATTAAGTGTGTCTGTATGTCCGTCCCCCCTTATAACTTTTGAGCCGCTTAATTTACAGATCCCAAAATTTCAGAATATATAGATAGTTATAGGCCTGGAGCGGCGATAGCCCAGCGGTAAGGTCGTCGCCTCACATGCGTTAGGTCGACGGTTCGAATCTTGAGGTGACAGGAAAATTAATCGAAAAACAATTATTCGAATGCTCAATTTTACGAAAATCAATTTTACGAATGGCAATTATTCGAATCACATTTTTTCGAAAAACAATTTTCCGAACACACAATTATCAGAAATTACAATTGTTCGAATTTTTATGACGTCATGTTGGTAGTATTGTGAGAGGAATAAACCATAGATTTTTATTAAAATATACTAGATGAGAATTTTGTATGAATCGAAGTGAGGCCTTTTTCCGGGGGATTTTCGACGTTTTAGTACATCGGTTTTCCATAGAGAATAACGACTTATGTGCATTGTTTTGGGATTTATTAGTCGTAAAAAACACTTTGTTTATTTAGATTTAGAGAAAAGTTATTTAGGATGTGTTGAAATGTAAGGAAAACTGAAATATGTTGTCAACCAAAACGTCAAACGCGCGATATTCCATGACTCACTTTTTGCACGGAGTACCTACTACATCTACATAGTATATAAAAATCTATGGAATAAACAACTTGGCGACACACCGCGCTGTCAAACATCAATTATTAAAAATGTGCAAACATACGTACCTACCCAACAATAATAATACAAGTAATAATAGTCTTCATCGAATATAATATGTTACTGGCAACAAATATGTCAAAGGAGGCATCATAATGACACAAAAATATATTAAATTCGGTCAATTGGTTTTCCAACAAATGTTAGTTCGAATAATTTGCTTTCAGACAATTGGCATTCTGATAACTGATTTTCGAAAAATTGTTATTCGTACAATTGCGCATTCGAACAATTGTGTTTCGAAGAATTTTCATGTAATCGAATCTTGATGGGGCATGCACCTCTGGATGTTCAAAAAATCTATGTGCGGATTTATATCACTAGCTATTTGTAACCATGATCCAATACCTGGTTCCCCTTTTTAAGGGTTACGAAGGTCAGATGCCAATTCCAAAATCATGGTCAAAGCGTACCCCAATAAAAACGGGACAAAAGCTCTAACGGGAAAGAAAAAAGATAGTTATAGGCATATAAAACTTTTATACTTTTGAAGTTTTGTTTCAATCAAGGGTTATCAAATTTTGAATAATTACTTTATTTTTCTATATATCTCAAAAACCATAAAAGCTGGAATGCTGAGAATTGGTATAAATATAAACGAATACAAAATATCAAATAGATATTTTCAAAAAATCCAGAGTTTCTCAAACATTTTTTATAAAGAAAAACATTTTTTATGATAAATTTATGTGTTTAACTGCCTATATTATTATAGACAATTTTATTTTCTGTAAAAAATTGCAATTTTAATAAAAATTTAATTTAGTGACGACATCGCCTCATACAATTTGTAAGACAGTAAACACTACACAATATCTCACTCAATATTTTGATACCCACTTCATCTAAAAACATACATCGTGCTGTTTTCATATTCTTGGTAAGAAAACCAGACTGACCTCCATACTATCCTATCCAGACATACATATATAGGTACCTACATGTTTTATAAAGAAAACAAAATATTTTAAAATATTTATAAATTTGTGTTTAAGTGTTCATAGTTTGGTACGTATTCTTCAATTAAGCATATTATCGCCATCGACTGTTGGATCTATGTATGTGTTACATGCAACTATTTTATTAAATGTAGATTTTTTGTACTGATAGGTTCGCCTAAAAAAGTATATAATACCTACGGATAGGCATTATTTTTATTTATTCAATTCATGTACACTAATATGTACAATAGCGGTTTTATTGCCATAAAGCAAATTTTTCCAACCACACAAAGAAACGTGTGGCATAAAATAGTATTGTGGTTGGTGCATTAAATTTATTACAAATCGTAAGACATACACATAAAATTATTTAATATACAATCACAGCAACAAAGAAAGGAAGGATATTGAGGTTGTGGGAGGAGAGAAAGGATGGAAGAGTTTTAATTAAGAGTTATACAGGTATATCAGCTATAGTATTTTTTTTTTTTAATTGAATCGATTGAGACGTCGAAATTTGATGACTTAGGGTCGTACTACAAGAGTTATTTGAGAAAATGTAAGAAAAAGGTAAGTTCCTGTACTGCAAGAATACTGCTTACTGGACCTCAACTTTTTCTTACATTATTCTATAACTCCCATAATACGACCCTTAAGGTGTTCCATCTTCTTCTTCTTCTTCCTTCAGCCATCTCTCCACTGCTGGATGTAGTCCTCTTCTAAAAACTTCCACTCGTCTTTTTTTTTGGGCTTTTTGAACCCATCTGTTTCCAGCGACAGGGACAATATCATCGGCCCACCTTTTCTGGGGCCGGCCTATTCCCCTTTTCATATCCCATGGTCTCCAATTTAGTATTCTGGGTGCCCATCTGTCCGTACTCTGTCTGGCAACATGACCTGCCCATTGCCATTTAAGTTTTGCAACTCGACCCATGACATCAACAAATTTTGTCTGGCGTCTGATTTCTTCATTTCTAATTTTATCTTTTAGACTTACGCCTATCATTTGCCTTTCCATGGATCTCTGAGTGCATTTTAGCTTATGTATGGTCCTCGCAGTTAGCGTGATAGTCTCTAGACCATACGTAAGCACAGGCAGGATACATGTTTCAAACATTTTTCTTTTCAGACATGTGGGGATATCTCTGTTTCTTCTGGGTATTTCTGCTGTCTGGTTATCTTTTCCTAATTTTATCTTATATGTCCAAGGTATACATATTCTTCAACAGCCTCAATTATTTTATTATCAATTGTTATAGTGCTGTTAGATGGACTAATGTTTTTCGTTTTGTTTATATTGATTTCCAGGCCGACCATTAGGGAAGGTGTTCCATAGTTCCATATATTTTTTGTTATTGTATTATTTATCATTTATATTATTTAAAAAATATTGTTACTAGTGGTTTATAAGTACCCAACTGGCGACATTATTGACATGTTGTACTTTGTATAGTATTATTTTTGTGTCATTTATGTCTGTCAAAAATGTGACTTTATTTAACCTCGATACAGGTTTATCCTAGTGAGGTTGAATACATTATTAATACCTATTAATTGTACTCAATAAATTGTAAGATTTTTATAAATAAATAGTCTTGCTGATCATACTTTACAAGAGAAACCGAAAATTACAGTAGATAATTAAGTGTGGTACGATCAGCAGATCGAAGAAATAGGCCGTGGTTTGATTATTATGCAGAAGTGAAAGTAAATAAATGTTACGACGTTGAAGTATCTTAGGCCAGAGAAGAAGATTACGGTAAGTGAAAACATGATCATATTTTCCAAGATTGTCAGCATGATCAAGCAATTGGAGAAGTAATGATTGTGAACGCGTGATTTTGGAATGTGTGCAGTATTATGGAGAATATTCATGTTTTTTTTTAAATACATCTGTCGAAATTTAACTAAACCTGTCGAACCCGTGTCCACTGAATTATTTCCTAATTCAGCACGATAGTTACTTTTCCAAAACTCATATATACGTTGCATAATGAATATGAATTTTATTTAGCGTCCTATGGCATACATAATATATCATAAATCCATTTTTTTCCTGTTATGTCCAAGTCGTTCTCGACTGAAATGTCGGCTCATACTTTGTACAGTGGAATTTGTTTACAAATCTTTTCCTTTTTACGCCTAATGCATTTTAGTACACAATTTTGTATATTAATTACGCAATATATTTTCGTTTGTGTAGATATCTAATAACATTATGCAGTTTTATTTGATCGGATCCGATAAAGTATCATAGACCGAAACGGGTTATTAATTTACCATTTAAAAATTCGAATCTCATTTTATCGCCATATAAAAATATATAAGTATTAGCTGTATTATAATATTGTCTATACAATACAGTGGTATCATCTACAAATTATCCATTGCGGATTTTTATTGAGAAAATTACAAAAACACAGATGGACGGCATAGATATTGCTGTAATTAATTTACTTTTTGTCTACCAGGTGTGACCAACCTGACAATTCCTTATTTATATACTTTATGTACAGCAAGTGAACAAAGACAAACCAATTTTGTAAACCAAACTTTAATTTGGTAGAATCTCCCTACTTTCTTTGTTGCCGTGATTTAACATTTAATAATGTTACGTTTTTATCCTCCTGTTTGTTTTTTGTTATTCGCTACTCTCACCACCACCCCGCTCTGAATATGGGAACTGTAAATGACCCCTTCACAGAATGATAAATGAACGACAAAAAAATGCATAGCAAGAAAAGTAGCTCATGAAGCCCCCTAGATTAGAAATCTCGGAACCATATGTGCAAAAAGAACAATCGACAAATGTAAATAAAATATTCACATTTGTGGACTGACATCGACTTCAATTGTAAAGCATTAAAGGTGTGACTACGATCTCTTTAAAAAATAAAGTAAATAGGAATAAGCCTATAGTAAGGCTTTAGAATTAGAACTTATTGAAGGCTTTAGAATTGTTATTCGAGATCACAATTTCGAATTGAAACTAGCACCTCTACGCTGCATCTAGGGGTGTCATGCCTGTCAATATTGGAAGTGCTTCGGTGGGACTCGTTCCATAAGCTATAAGAGCGAATCTTTGGCCTGAGAACAAAATTATTCGTATGTGTTGAAGCTCACAAGCGTGAAACCAGCAGCCAGCTACATAGCAAGTGTTGTCGATATAAACTGCCTTATATAAAAGACAAGAGACTCGAAACCGTAAACCGCAGTTTGCCTTGGCGAGATTTTTAAAAAAAGCAGAAATAGCTTTGTCAATACACAATCAAGCATGGTTTTTAAAACTTAGCCCTCTTTCCAGAATAACTCCTAAGCATGTGACCTGATCCTGAAAAGTCATATTAGTTCCTGAGAATTTAATATATGGCTGTCTATGAAGTAAGCCTTTGAACACCATGCTATATGTCTTATTAGGAGCAAAATTTATGTTTTATGCCCCAGTTAGAACAAAAGACAGTTTGAGTAGCTGAGTTCTCAATAATCCTTCGAGAGTTGCCAGAGAGTTCAGTTGTTTTTTGCTATAAATTAATGTATCTGTATATTCGTCCTTTTCCTCATGACAGGATAGCGGCTGTAGTCCGTCGCCACACGTATGCCCGCCTCCAAGCCAATCTGTTTTGGGTTGAACACACCAGTCACCGAAGACCCCATTGTGGACTTAACCAAATCGCTCCGTCTGGTCGGTGAGCGACCACGAGATATCCATCCTTCCACGCCCATCACAACATTATTGCATTAAACTCGCCATTGCACAATTTACTGTGCATAAAGTCTTTTCTTCGTTTAATAGACCTAGTTGGTCTTTTCTTCAGAAACTATGCCTCCTGGGATTACGAAGTCAACTATCCTTCCATCTCTTGGGTGGTCTTCCGGGTAGGCGGGGGGCAGAGAGGATTTCATTCGCCGCTATATACGCAAGTCTATCACTGCCCATCCTGGCCGATGATATCCTCTATTCCACATATTTTCCTTTTTTGAACACTGCGAACATGATCTCGGAGAGTTTTTCCAGTGATTGACCTTAGAACCTTCATTTCCGTTGTCCTTCAGTACATCTAGAAAATAAATAATAAATGATAGAATTTATTACCTTGGAAAAAGATACAACAGTTAAAAACATTGAAAAAATACTGATCACAGCAATGAGGGAATGGATTGACGCAGGAGGAAAATTCTAGAATTATTCGATATATATATTTTTTTATGAATCGAGATGACGTTTTATTTATTTATCTATTTGAATCTTCTTGTACATATAATTAGTACACTGACGGGCTTTTTGCCTAATGGCAATTTCTTCCAACCAACCAGAGTAAATGTTAAATACACTGTTGGCGCCAAAATTGTCATACAGTGCGAATACCCCTTCCCTCCCGCCATCTCCCATCCTAATCAGTCAAGGTTAATCGCCCGAGATTAGCGGCTGCATGTGTACCGTCGTAGCGGTCATTGTTCATATAGATACATTGTTTTATGTTATAACGAGTTCGACCCCTCGTGTCGAATTACTGAACATTATTGTGTTGTTAATTTGTGTGTGATGAACTTTGTTTATGTGTAAAGAAATAAATCTTCCAGCCGAGATATAGGTTGGCCAACCTCGTAAGGGCGAGCAGTCTTCAGACCAGGTATGTGATCTTGACTGTTCCTTTATCATCCTATATCGATCCTGTTCATCCCTATAATTAACAACCACATCCAGATACAGTCCACTGTTCCACCGCGCAAAATCCTTACAACCGTGCTGAGGCAATTTTGTGCCAGCGAAGTCCCTCGCCATTTCGCTGGTAGGTGTTTGAGCTAACATACACAAAACAATGTGTACTATGGTAATAAGTTAATGACATTACAAAATAAATAAAGATAGCAGAAGAAAAGTAAAAAAAACAAAGAAGATAGCATATAAGAACAATTCATAGCAATGATAGGAAAACTAAAGGATAAGGAAATGAAGAGGAGAGGAAGATGTAATCAGGTGTTGTCAGATAGATATTTTTGGTTTAGCCTTTTCTTTAAGATGTTTAGTGAGATAGATGACGTAATATCAGAACTTAGGCTATTCCATAGTCTAGCTGAATGTACTTCAAATGAAGAGCTAAAAATTTCAGAACTATGAATAGGGATAGATAGTAAAGTTCGTTTAGGCCATTCCATATTCTAGTTGATTTTCAATATATATTTAAAAAAGTTTGTTTTTTTAATGTGGACTTTCCATCTTTTGAAGGATCTTCCAGGCATCCTTCTTCCCTCTGGTTTTTTATATATGTAGATCAAGGTAATCTTTTTCTCCTCCATTTTGAATATTACACATCCCTCTGATCGCACTGTTCCTGTTCCTAAGTCACATTGAGTCCTGTCTGGTATTTTTCTGAGGATCCTTTTTTTATAATAACAAATAACTAAAATTTAGTCTTTCTTCTTCCGTTTGGCATAAATCACTCTTTTATGAGTGGGTTGACCGATATGAAAAAAGAACAGGTTTGACCAGTGGAGCCACAAATGTTGGAATTCCTTAATTTTGCTTGTTCCTATGAACTCAAACATCCGTGTGCCACGTGTTGGTCGTCCCTGACGAATTGATTAGTTTATTATTATATTATTCGAGGAATTAATGTTGAATATATGTAAGTTGACTACAAGGGCATTATATCGATGACCCTGTGACAACATCACACAGGTGTTATCCCAATATCAGACCACCCAGTGGTGACATATGCCACGACAGAATGTAGCGGCATAATATAACAAATGTCACCACAGTTGGTATGCAATTAAATGTCGCGGTGACACTTCCATACACTGGGTACAATCAATCAATTCGCTTTTATGTGTAACTGTCAGTCTGTCCATTCATTTGTCTGGTGATTTTATGTTTGAAATTGTCAATTTCGTGTGAAAATGACCGGACACCTTGGAGTAATGATTATACATATAGATCCATAAGTGCTATTGTTGGTTGGGGTGGCATGTCTGTGATGAACCTTTACCCAGCCACGATTGCTCAAAATTCGCCTATTAGAGTAATCTGCAGAAAGCCCTATAGATACCCATCTGATGAACTTTTCAAAGAATTTTCAGTACTCGACATTCGACAAATATACGTTAAAACAATAATCAAACACATTCATCGAAATACCGCACCATATACACCATAATACTTACATTCAATGGATACTCGAAATAGGAGACTTCTACAACCAACTACTACACTCAAAAACATTTTCCCAAAGATATATTAATTTCCTAGGCCCAAGAATATATTACAAAATAATCCTGAACTTTGCCAACTCAATCTCCTCAAGTGGGGAAAACTTGGCAAAATTGGTGACCAAGTGGCTCATTGATAGAGGAAGAAATGAAACAGAAAAAGACTTGACCTACATCATAAAATATCAAAATGATAATGCTTTAGGTGATATACGTGAGACAACTTACACTTGATATTCACATTCCTTTGCATATTATCACTTATTACATTTTAGACGGGTCGATGGCAGAGCGGTTAGCGCGCTGGGCTAGTAATCCTGCCTCGACCGATTTCGTTCACCTATAGCACAAGCATTTATTTGGGAACGTAGGAAGATGTATATGTACTTGTTTAACAAGGACATATTAATTTTTTAATTAATAAAAAATACAACAAACTTATTGATAAAGCTTTAATTGAGAATAATTCACTTGTCCATATACTAAATATATTAAAAAATTCAGCCTCGAGAGGGAAAAAAAACATTCACTTTGTACACACATCATACATACACCATGACAAAAATTAATAAAAAAATAGTATCACCTCAGAACAGACCTAGGTCTAGTGAGGTGATATATTCCATATAATATTAACTGTTTACAATGTAATACTAATGTTTATACATATTTATAATGTTTAAATTTATTTTGTAATAATGTGTAATTTTTCGGATCTTCGTGGACCTTCGTGGCTTAGTATCCGGCTCCTGAGCTAAGAGTCCCGGGCTCAGATACACAGTTTTTAAATGTGTTTTCAATCTGGACCTGTGAAACAATAAATAGGTATCCCAAGTTTAAATACTCGGCGGATATTTTGTGGTTGTTCATATTAACCGTTTTGGCATGTGAATTTTGCCCTAAACCACTATATTTTGAGTCACTGCGACATGTTTCGGCAGCGCTGTTGAGACTTAGCCGAGCATGGCAGAACAGCGCTGCCGAAACATGTCGCATAGTGACTCAAAATATAGTGGTTTAGGGTAAAATTCACATGCCAAAACGGTTAATATCCCAAGTCTCCAGAAAATGTTATCGGACACATCTCAAATTAATATTTGAATTAGTACTTCTTCTTCTTCTTCTTCTTCTTTCGTGTCAGCAACGCATTGTTGCGTTGCTGTGGTGGAAGGATTGGCCAGAGAATTTCTGTTACCAGGGGGCACCGCGTGGAGGTTCCTTCCGTGCTCCCCTGTAAATTAGTACTTACCTGTAAGTTGCTTGAGAATACAAAAAAATAGTAAAATTTAAATGAAAAAAACATCTATATTGACGTCGTTGTACATTATGGATACAAATAATGTCACTTAACATTGAATGAAATTTCGGTCAAAGAAGATATCTAAACGCCGCGCCGCGTCGAACCAGTAAAAATATATATAAAAAAATAATTACCAGACCATTCGGTGTCCTTCACTCGAGCTAAAAGTTCAGCCAATGAGATGTTTATCATCATCGTTTGTAAAATGTTCATTCACAAATTTGTATGCCAATAAAACGAGTGTACAGTTTAATGACATACCTGTCTATACCTTTTATACCTTCCATTATAATATAATGTTGCAGGTTTCAATGATTCGTTCATAAAGAACGGCTTGTATTCACAATACTTGCCAATATTTATTTTTTTATCTTTTGATTTTTTGAATTATGTTTTAGAACTCTCCAATTTTCCTTCCATCTCTTCGCAGGTTTCTGAATTTAAACTTTTTTCTTCTTCTTCGTGTATGTGGTCATTTTACCTATGAAGGTCGAGTATCCTGGGAAAAGTAGGTCCTACTGTCCTCTCATCTCTTCGCAGGTCTTCCAGGATGGTTTCTGGATTTAAACTTTTTCTTAACTTACTGAAGGGAAGGGAGGTACTGAAGGGCCTGAAGGGACGGGGGGTACTGAAGGGCCTGAAGGGACTGGAGGTTCTAAAGGGCCTGAAGGGACGGGAGGTACTGAAGGTACCTAATATATATTAAATCAGACTGACCGTAACGATTCGTTACATCGAACGAAATTCTCCATTACTACACTTCCATACTTCTTCGGAGCAGGTTTTTTTCTCATTTGTATATTCAGGTGATCTTATCAATAATGTTTTACATTTGATGTCAAGCCGTGTAGGTATCTACTTTTATCCAAACATTTAAACCTACCAATGCGCTTTTTTAATTATAAATAGGTAGATATATATTATTAATTTTATCTGAAAAAAAAAATCAAACAATTTTAACCAAGGTCTAATCAAAAACCGAATCGTTATTTTGGCAATTATGATCTCTTCATAACAATTATCTTGATTTTTTCTAAGCATGTAGGTACATAATATGTGTATGATTAATTTTTAATTTTCTATAATTTAGCATTTGAATGTTTGTATATCTTTTATCTCACATTTTTAAATGGTAACCTCACAGAAATAAAATATATTAGTAATTATTTTATAGTTTTTCATTTTTTCTAAGTATATAAGTAGGTCTATGATTGTTTTTTAGAGCTGAGTAATCGAAAATACAAGAGGACAAAACGTCTCACATATTTCAGCAATGATGTTCACCACCCATTCTAAAGTTTGTGACGATGCTGGTGTGTGGGGATCCACGCACGTCTCGTCGCTGATTATTTTATTTATTTGTATTGTATTGTATATATTTTATTTAGATGTAAAAAAATACAATTTCTTACATCTAGTATAAACAAAAATAAAAACAAACAATAAAATTAAACAAATCAACATCGGATGACTAAATGAACACACAAAAAAGACACGTACCTATCAATAACAATAAAACACAAAGTAAAAAAAGGAAAACACACTACCACCAAAGAACATGAAAAAAAAACAATGATAAAGTATCAAAACAAGCAAAACAGATATTATAGTCTTAGAACATAATATATAAATAATAGAAACACACGATTTTTAAAAAAAACTTTTGTTTTATGTATTCAGCACCTCAGCGACGAAAAGCGGCAAGACTAGACGCCTCCTTTACACATTCAGGCAAATCATTATAAAGTTCTAAGCCTTTGTAGTACACACTATTTTGTGTACCTGCCAGGTTTGTCTGCGGCAGTCTAAAGTCCCGCCTACTTCTCGTCGGGTATGCGTGAACTTCAAAATTGTACATAATATTTTTTTGTAAATAAGGTGGTAAAAGTATATTTTTTAATTTGTAAATAAAAATTAGCACATTCAGAATTATTTGTTGTTTCACTGTCAAAATTTTCAACTGCTCAAGCATATATTTAATACGGGTAAATCTATTCATTTTAATATTGTCCTCATTGCTCTGTTTTGTATTATCTGTAGTTTATTTTCATATTTTCATAAATAATATTTTCATAAATAATATGCTTGAATTTTTTGCTCATAAATAATATGCTTGAGCAGTAGTTAATGTGCGGAATAACAATGCACTAATTTAGATGTTTTTAAATCAAGTTTATTTCTTATTCTTCCTAGAAATCCCACCTTCTTCGCGATATTCTTCGTAATACATAATATATTATGTGCTTGTCAAATCTCAATTTATTATCAATTAATACTCCCAAGTATTTTATGTCTTTCTTTACCTTCGCGGGATTATTACCTCGCGTTTTGATTAATGTCACAACCTTAGATTATACCTTATAATTCGATGGTCACAACAATATTGTCTTCATATAAGTATTTTCGTAGCTGTTCAGAAATGATTTTTTATGTGCATATCATAATAATATGGTACCTGTTTCAGAACAGAGTTATTTATACTGAAGCAACTATCTTACACTTTAATGTATGTTTTATATGATTCATTATACATTAAATTGTGGGATATGACGTGATGGTATGTATGGTTTAACGAGCTGTCTCCTTTTACTGTCACGTCACACAGTTTGAAATTCATTGAGGACGGGAGCATCGAATTACCATATATTGTTTACTTTTTTTCTAAGAATAAGTTATTAAATTAATGTGTTTATTGATATTTGTGTGGCGGTGATTTTTCATAGGTACCTATAGCTACAAGTTACATTATCTTAAGTCACAGTCATAGAGCAACACGGGACTATTTTTATCATTATTATTAAAATATTAAACATTACGATATTGTTTTTTGTTACACTACAATTCTTCATGGTCACGTTAAGATCACACGATTTAATTAAATGGGCGTTTTGTTAAATCGAATAATTTTTTTATTTGCATATACGCAAACATTGGATTTTTTTCCCTTTCGGGAGTCAAATGTTATTTATATTGACAAACATTTTTTCAACATCTCAATAGAGACGAAGTTGGGATATTGTAGAAGAACCAGGAACTCGAGGCACCTACAGGGCTTACGACCTGTCATCGGCTGGTTTACGTGATCACTTTATGCGCTTGCGCAACGTTCACCAATTTTGCCTTCTTATTGAGTTCCCTTATACTTCGTCTCTATTGAGATGTTGAAAAAATGTTGGGCGTTTGTTTTTTATTTACTTCCCACTTCATATTTACTTTGAAACAGTGGATATTATGTTTTCACAATTTTAAAAATATTCCCTCAACACGTATCTTGTTAGTTGTCTGGTGCTCCCTGTTCTGCTCAAAACAGATCAGTGTGAATGAGTGATTTGATACAGTTACCGT
Source organism: Molanna angustata (assembly GCA_963576475.1). Classification (NCBI taxonomy): domain Eukaryota; kingdom Metazoa; phylum Arthropoda; class Insecta; order Trichoptera; family Molannidae; genus Molanna; species Molanna angustata. The sequence goes on from OY754977.1 coordinate 33,050,488, forward strand.
CCTCAGTAATGAAGAATTAAGGACGCGAGAAATCACGCAATGAGCATATTATGTATATACTAGGGTTGTTGCTGATGCATATTTTTTTATGAAGCCGCGCAACAAACAAGAAATTCAAGCTTATTTCATGGCTGCTGCTTTCTCATTGAGTAAAATACCACTACTCGAAGACATGAAATCAGATGACAGCATTCTGAACATCGACATCACATACAGCAAAATAATAGAAACACTCCGTAGCTCCGCGATTAATGCCTTTCGTGGTGGGGGTCCACGTCCTATTGCTGGCAAAGTGGTTCCAGGATGGAGTGATCTTGTGTCGCGTCATTATATCGCCTCAAGAAATGCACACTTGGAGTGGCTGCGACATGGTAAACCAAGACAGGGTTTACTTGCTGAACAGAGATCACGATTAAGGAAAATATTCAAAAGAGAATTAAAAAAGTGTCAACGAGCAGCAGATCAAATCAAAATGGATCACATTGCCAGTGCATTCCGGGAAAAGAACTTTGTGGCATTCTGGAAGAGGACAAACGCTAGTATGAAAACTCAAAGCACTACTCCAAGCCACGTCGACGGTGTGACATGCAAGAAAGGGATCGCCGAAGTATTCAGAAAAAATCTCTCAGGAGAAGGAAGCCTGCGAATGCACAATCCTGAATGTATATCCAACATTCCAGATATGTCAGTTAAAGTGACGACCGACATAGTTCAGACTGTGATAAATGATATGGCAGGCGGTAAGTCTCCCGGACATGATGGCCTTTCGATCGAGCATATTAAGAATGCGGGGCATTACCTTATAGAGCTACTATCGTCACTCTTCACAGCAATGCTAGCGCTGGGTCACCTACCCGCAGAGCTGACAAAAACGGTCATAGTCCCCATAGTGAAAAATAAACAGTTGGACCCTTCTTCATCTGTAAATTATAGACCCATATCTCTGGCTACTATTATAGCCAGAATATTTGAAAAAGTAATTCATGTCTATATACAAGGCAAACTTGTAACCCAAGATAATCAAATGGGGTTTAAGTCTGGATGTTCCACAGATACCGCAATCTTCAGCGTCAAGCAGACCATCGAATATTATAAGAATAGAAGAACGACCGTCTATGCCTGTTTTCTGGACCTGAGTAAGGCATTTGATAGAGTGGTGCATAGTACCCTTTGGTTAAAGCTGCATGCCAGAGGAGTTCTTGCCCCTTTCATCAGAATTCTGGAAACCTGGTACAGACAACAAGATAACGTGGTGAAATGGAATGGAGAAAGCTCCGAGCCATTCGCGCTGACTAGCGGCGTGAGACAGGGAGGATCTATGTCTCCAGTTCTTTTTAATGTATATATGGATAAGTTGAGTGAGACCCTGCTTAGTTGTCAAGTTGGCTGTCGGATGGCCGGAATCTGTGTCAACCACGTAAGTTACGCGGACGACATGGTGTTGCTGGCCCCCTCCATCAAAGCTTTGCGTAAATTGCTGAAGATTTGCGAAGACTATGCAGGTAAGCATAATCTTTTATACAATGCCAAGAAATCAGCGCTCATGATTTTTCGCGGGGACTCACCTCCTGACAATGTCCTCCCAGTAACATTGAACGGTCAAATTTTAGAGGCCAGTAGTAGCATCAAATATCTTGGGCATGTTATGTGTGACGACTTAAATGATAATAAAGACATTGAAAGGCAGAGGAGGGCCATTAGTGTAAGGTCTAATATGCTTGCCAGGAAGTTCACTAGATGCAGTGACAATGTAAAGAAATATCTATTTATCACATACTGTACTAATCTGTATACAAGTGAGCTGTGGTGTAGACACACATGTCAGTCCTATAATTCTATGAGAGTACAATATAATAATGCCTTTCGGATAATGTTCGGGTTACCCAGATTCAGCAGTGCATCTCAAATGTTTGTAGAGCGCGGGGTCCATGACTTTGCCACTCTCCAAAGACGCAAGATAGCTGCTGCAAGAATGAGGATGTGGAGATCTAGCAATTCTATTGTTCGAGAGGCTAGTATGTGGCTTGATTCTCCAATTCACAGAAGATGGGCATCAATTTTGCAGTGACTGAAGTGATTTCAATGGATGTTTTTTTTTTTTTTTTTTATTTTTTTTTTTTTATACGGTGATATTGTTTTTGCTTCCGGTTATATTATTTAATGTTTGTGTTAATATATATATTGATATGTACTTATACCTTATTATTATTATTATTATTTTTTTTTTTTTTTTATTATTTTTAAATGTTGTATATATTATATGGTTTGTGTTGCATTGCACCCTCCTGCTCACGAACTGAAATAAAATTAAATTTATTTATTTATTTATTTATTTTTATATCAGCTGATGCTGACATTGACATAATTTACATCAGCAGATGCTGATATTTCACCAATGACATTAGCGGATGTTGAAATTTTACGACCCCAAAGGGATCTAGAGGGGAGTTATGATTTCGCAATTTTAAGGGTATTTTTTATTACAGATTTTCAACTAGTATCATGCTGAAATTATATTCTGAAAATTTCATCACAATGAATCTACGTTTGTGTGCTATATATGCTGTGTGCTATGTACAGATTTTCAACTAGTATCATGCTGAAATTATATTCTGAAAGTTTCATCACAATGTATATGTGTTTGTGTGCTATATATGCTGTGTGCTATGTACTATGTACGGCGTGTTCATTTTACATTATCAATAAATAGACTCAAGTATTCATTCGTTCAAATTTTGTTAATATGTGTATCTAATACTCGCTTAGACCCCATTAGATTTTGAAACACATCTGAATAGTGCTTCTAAATTTTAACAACTATCAAATATTTCAATGTGACCCCAAGCTCAGGAAACTTAATAAGTATTTGAAATTTTTATTTTCAAATTGGTAAAAAGACTCGTCACATTCATAAATTGGCATTGAAGAATTATCAAGTTTTCATAATAAAATATTTTAATAAAAAAATAATTGAACAAACTCATTTCATGAAAATGCTGAAAATTTTCCCTATAATATTTTAATACTATGGAGTGACTTGTTAATGAGGAGTTTAGCGTTGGCCACAACTCACTCGTTTTTATATACACTTATTCAAAGATTTTACTTTACCACGTAGTCCGTTTTTAATGATTTTATTTAGTCTAAAAAGGTTAAAGAATATATATAATAGAAATAAAATAAATTTACAGATTATTGATTTTGAGTGGAGATTATTGTGTTACCCAAAATCCACTCATTTTTTACAACTTAATATCCATCGTCACAATTAGGTATTATAACATTTCATCAAATAACTTTATGTTGGCAATTTAGATAAACATTCAGTTTTCCACTCAATATTTATATTGCAGAAATAAATACCTATAACATATCTACATACATATACGATTTATTTCAATACATTACCTTAATGCATCTTTATTAATTTGTTGATTCTTCCAATTCTTGCAATTTAGGACTGACTAAAAATATTTTAATTAAGTGATTTGATAAGAGTTAATTTATATTAAATTTAGTTATTCAAATATAAAATTTAATCGCTTTAATATTTATTGTAGATACATATAGATACGTATTTGTCACTGGCAAGCTTATTATTGCCATGTTGGGGCAATTTCATTAAAAAAACTAGGTAAATCAAAACAAATAACTAATAAAAAAAAATCAATTGACTAATAAATGATTGAATGGAATGAAATATAATGGAATGGAATGAAATGAAATGAAATGACAATAATAATATTATTACTTAAAATAAGTAAAAACAATTATTTAACTTTTTTTTTTACTTAAAATAAGTAAAAACAATTATTGAAATGAAATGAATTGAAATGAAATGATCATGGTTAAAGCGTACCCCGATAGAAACGGGACAAAAGCGCTAAGGGGAAAGAAGAAGAAATATCATGGGATGGGATGGGATGGGATGGGATGGGATGGGATGGGATGGGATGGGATGGGATGGGATGGGATGGGATGGGATGGGATGGGATGGGATGGGATGGGATGGGATGGGATGGGATGGGATGGGATGGGATGGGATGGGATGGGATGGGATGGGATGGGATGGGATGGGATGGGATGGGATGGGATGGGATGGGATGGGATGGGATGGGATGGGATGGGATGGGATGGGATGGGATGGGATGGGATGGGATGGGATGGGATGGGATGGGATGGGATGGGATGGGATGGGATGGGATGGGATGGGATGGGATGGGATGGGATGGGATGGGATGGGATGGGATGGGATGGGATGGGATGGGATGGGATGGGATGGGATGGGATGGGATGGGATGGGATGGGATGGGATGGGATGGGATGGGATGGGGTGGGATGATGAGATGAAATGAGATGAAATGAGATGAAATGAGATGAAATGAGATGAAATGAGATGAAATGAGATGAAATGAAATGAAATGGAATGGAATGGAATGGATAGTTATATTTTTTTAACAATTTTAATAAAAATTGAATTTAGTGACGAAGTCGTTTCATACAATTTTTTGTAAGGCAACACTACACAATATCTCACTCGATATTTTGATACCTACTTAATCTAAAAACATATACATACATCATGCTGTTTACATATTCTGGATAGGAAAAACAGACTGACCTCCATAATATCCTATCCTGACATATATACCTACATATGATTATATAGAAAAAAAATATTTTAAAACATTTATTAATTTGTGTTTAAGTGTTTATAGTTTGGTACGTATTCTTCAATTATGCATACTATCGCCATCAACAGATGGAACTCATGTGTAACATGCAACTAGTAAATAAGAAATGTGATTAAATTGGGGTGCAATATTTGAACCACATTTATAAATAACACTTAGTAAGTATATTGTACCAAGTATAACTGTCAGTACTGACAACATTCACTCAATCCTATCTGCCGAGAGTTATTAAGGGAGAATTCTTGAAGGTGATTTTTTTATTTATTTATTTATTCAATAAAACAATATACATATAACAATTATTTGAATTTGTACACTGTTTTTTTTTCTCTTTCCCAAAAAGCATAAAATGCTTGTGCTGAGAAAGTGAGTACATATAGAACGATTCAATAACATAAAAACATAAAGACATATAAAATAAACAATATTATAACAAAAGGTACACAAAATTAAAATATCAATTAAAAAAGCATCAAAACAAAAAAATCATCAATACAAATAGCATCAAAACAAAAAAATCATCAATACAAATAGCATCAAAACAAAAAAATCATCAATACAAATAGCATCAAAACAAAAAAATCATCGCATCAATACAAAAAGCATCAAAACAAAAAAAAACATCAGAACAATAAATCTATTTATACCCCATGATTCTATTAAGCCCTTTTCTATTATTTTACTTTAAAGTGTTTCTTTATTTTGCTACCTAGCGTTTCATAATTTGACTGTCTTATTTATATCCGTTGGAAGTTTGTTGAAAAAATAAGAATTATATTAATTTTATTGATAAATTTGATAGAATTGGTTTTAACTACCAAATTATATTTTTTTAATCCTCAAACCAGAGGAGATTAGTAATTAAGTGAGAATATGGTTATACTAATAATAAGTTGTAATAGCAATAAATAATTATTTAGCTTGAATGAATCAGGATACCTACTGATGGACCCAGTTTGTGAGTTTTATATCTCACTTAACATAATATGTATGTACGAGATTATTGAAAAACTTGTTTCGGAGGATATCTTCACTATCGTAGATTATTCTTTGAATTGATAGCAATCTCATTAGCGAAATTCCGAATCCCAGCTTAATATATTTTATTTGAATTTCATTAGTGTTAATTTTGTCATTCATTTTTTATTTTATTTTATTTATTTTGGATATCCTACAGTACAGTAGAATATAATAACATAGTATGAGATTAAGAACAATGGACAAAATAGTAAATGATAGACTACGGGACATAATAACAGGACATCATAACAAGTGATTATTTTAAGTTTTACATACAATTTTTAACAAATAAAAAAAACAAAATTATAGGATCATACCTAAAACATACAAGTCACAGTAAAAGAAGATTATAATATTATAGAATCATAACATGGGATTCTAACGTAAGGGTTTTGCAACCATTATAGTGACACATACATATATGTATATACTAGAGAGTGGAATTTTGAGTTATGTTATCAGTGCAAAGTTGGCGCTTTATTGCAATTTTGAACGAGAGTAGAGATTGGGTATGAAAGATGTCAATGTTACTGAGCAGGTTGTTAAAGTTGGAGGTGGCCCGGTTAGTAATAAAGTTTTTCCTAAGACTAGTTGCATGTAACACATGAGATCCAACTGTCGATAGCGATAGTATGTATAGTTGAAGAATATGTACCAAACTATAAACCCATAGATACAAATTATTAAATATTTTCAGATATTTTGTTTTCTATACAACATATGTAGGTATGTATGTCAAGATAGGATAGTATGGAGGAAGATCCTTTTTCCTACCCAGAATATGCAAATAGCATGATGGTATGTATGTATGTATGTTTGGAGATGAAGTATCAAACTATTAAGTCTTCTTACATATTGTGTATAGGCGACTGCCATACAAAATGTATGAAGCGATGTCGTCACTAAAATCAATTTTTAAAAAAATTGTTAAAAAAAAATTGAGATCTTCTACTACAATGTTAATATTTTTTATAGAAAATTAAATTATATAGTTGGGGTGTTTCGGCTTTTTTCGATAATTGTAAAAGTTTTGGAAATATAGGCAGTTAAACTCATAAATTTATCATAAAAAAAAAATTTTTCTTAATAAAAAATGTTTGAGAAACCCTGGAATTTTTTTGAAAAAACTAATTTGAGATTTTGTATTTGAATATGTTTGTACCAATTTTCAGCGTTCTAGCGTTTATGGTTTCTGAGATATATGGAAAAATAAAAATTCAAAAGTTGATGACCCCTGACTGAAACAAAAATTCAAAATTCCGAGTATAAAAGTTTTGTAGGCCTGTAACTGTTTATATATTCTGAAATTTTAGGCTCTGTAAATTGAGCGGATCAAAAGTTATAAGGGGGGGACGGACACACAGACACACAGACACACACACACACAGACACACGAAATGTTCTACTCCGAATTCTGAGTAAATCCGTGTATGGAACATATATGCTGCGAAGCCTCTAAGTTGGTGTTTTTTGACTTCAAAGATGGAAAAGCCGTGAAAAAAGTAGACCTCTCCATACAATTCTCGCGTATTCTGGCTTGATACATTGTCGATATGTTAAGAGAACAAAGTTCTCCTGAACAAATCGACAGTTTGTTCAGGAGAACTTTGTTCTCTTAACATATCGACAATGTATCAAGCCAGAATACGCGAGAATTGTATGGAGAGGTCTACTTTTTTCACGGCTTTTCCATCTTTGAAGTCAAAAAACACCAACTTAGAGGCTTCGCAGCATATATGTTCCATACACGGATTTACTCAGAATTCGGAGTAGAACATTTCGTGTGTCTGTGTGTGTGTGTGTGTGTCTGTGTGTGTGTGTGTGTGTGTGTGTGTGTGTCCCCTTATAACTTTTGATCCGATCAATTTACAGAGCCTTAAATTTCAGAATATATAAACAGTTACAGGCCTACAAAACTTTTATACTCGGAATTTTGAATTTTTGTTTCAGTCAGGGGTTATCAACTTTTGAATTTTTATTTTATTTTTCCATATATCTCAGAAACCATAAACGCTAGAACGCTGAAAATTGGTACAAACATAGACAAATACAAAATCTCAAATTAGTTTTTTCAAAAAAATTCCAGGGTTTCTCAAACATTTTTTATTAAGAAAAATATTTTTTTTATGATAAATTTATGAGTTTAACTGCCTATATTTCCAAAACTTTTACAATTATCGAAAAAAGCCGAAACACCCCAACTAGATAATTTAATTTTCTATAAAAAATATTAACATTGTAGTAGAAGATCTCAATTTTTTTTTAACAATTTTTTTAAAAATTGAATTTAGTGACGACATCGCTTCATACATTTTGTATGGCAGTCGCCTATACACAATATGTAAGAAGACTTAATAGTTTGATACTTCATCTCCAAACATACATACATACATACCATCATGCTATTTGCATATTCTGGGTAGGAAAAAGGATCTTCCTCCATACTATCCTATCTTGACATACATACCTACATATGTTGTATAGAAAACAAAATATCTGAAAATATTCAATAATTTGTATCTATGGGTTTATAGTTTGGTACATATTCTTCAACTATACATACTATCGCTATCGACAGTTGGATCTCATGTGTTACATGCAACTAGTTGATAAAGTAAAATATACACGCCGTACATTGCAGACAGCACATAGCACATAGCACACACACAGATACATTGTGATGAAACTTTCAAAATACATATCCTTGGGTTAGTGAGGAATAAAAAACATAATAATAATCATTTATTTTTTTTTATTTTATTTATTTTTCACACCTTTATCACAAAGACTATTATGAAGATTACTGCTGCCTAACTAGGTAACCCTGTTCTAGGGCTAGCAGTTTACAATTTTACCAAGCCAAATATTTGACATTTTGGTTATACATAGTTACATAGAGCGGACACCAGACATCACAACACAGTAAATTACAATATTACATAGTTACCAATATCTTAAACACAAAAGTATAAACTGATGCAGTAAATTTTGATATGTTATTGTTCTAATATTATTTCTACCATAATATGCACACCCGTTGTTGTCATTTATGTTATATAGCAGTTTGACATTAAAATTTGTTCTGTGGTCTTCCCAACGTATATACTCAGTAACAATATTGTTTGACTTGAGTCACAAATCAAACAAAATACAAGATCAAGTTTTCTTCTTTGAAATTATCTAATAAAAAAGAGAAATGTTTTAAAGTTTATTTGTCTTAAAATAAGATGCAATGTAAAGACATTATTATTATTATTGAGGTGACAAGCAGGCAACAAAAAGCTGATGTGCTTGAATGAATCCACAGTGTCACTGCAATCCATACAGTCCGTTCTTAAACGAGTTAACACTCTCAGCAATAACCAGATCTTGAGGCAGCCTGTTCCAAGCATCCAACACTCTATTACTTAGGAAGTGTTTATGTGGATCCTGACCAAACTCATTTCTATTCAACTTCAGGCTATGGCCACGCAAGTGCTCGTTTTGATTCTGAGTGTATATATGCGGCAGTTCACTTTATATGTCTCAATGAGGTCACCACTCATTCTTCTTTCTTTAAGCGTTGTCAGTCCCAAGGCTTGGAGCCGCTCCTCATATGTCCAATCTTTAAGCCCCGCTCCCAGTTTGTCCCAGTTTATCCCAGTTATATTTCAACTTCGTCTCTATTGAGATATAAAGTAGGTATACCTTATTATAATTTTGAAACAGGATATATACGAGTGTGAGGTTCGGAAATGCGTATCCGTTGCGACAAAGTAAGTTTGTTTTGTAGCAATATACCTACCTGTGTATGTATGTAATTATGTATGTAGTTGGATAGATAGGTCAGGTCAAGCAATAAGAAGACAAAATATACATATAAATAAAAGAGATGAATACAAATGTACCAATTATGAACCTCCTAAATGCCAGGTACCTACTGGTAAGTAAGTATACACCTCGCCGACCACATTATGAATACTAATTACGTCATTTTGTATTTTCACACGTTTTCAAATTAATTTACGTGTGTTGAAAGGAACGCCCGTACTTTTGTCACATAAACTGTATAACAAATGGATTATTATAATGTTTTTTATGTTCTCACAACAAAATATTGTCAAAATCAACCTCATATCTCCGACAACCAGTGGCTCACATAAAGTTTATCATTACGTCTATATATTTTCGGAGTTCAAATGCAATATTAATACTAGTTGTATGTATGTAACACATGAGATACAATTATTGTCGATAGCGATAGTAATGTAGGTTCATGAATGAATGAATGAATTAATGAACGAACGAACGAACGAACGAACGAACGGACGAACGAATGAATGAATGAATGAATTGAGTGAACGAATGAATGAACGAATGAATGAACGAATGAATGAACGAATGAATGAATGAATGAATGAATGAATGAATGAATGAATGAATGAATGAATGAATGAATGAATGAATGAATGAGTGAATGAATGAATGAATGAATGAATGAATGAATGAATGAATGAATGAATGAATGAATTGAGTGAACGAATGAATGAACGAATGAATGAACGAATGCATGAACTAATGAATGAACGAATTAATGAATTAATGAATGAACGAACGAACGAACGAACGAACGAACGAACGAACGAACGAACGAACGAACGAACGAACGAACGAACGAACGAACGAACGAACGAACGAACGAACGAACGAACGAACGAACGAACGAATGAATGAATGAATGAATGAATGAATGAATAGTATATATCCAACATTATAAATATTATTTACAAAGGAACAAAAATATAATTTTATTTTTTGGTTTATAATTACAATTTTACAATTTTTATAATTTTTTTTCCACACATTTGGAAATTTTGAAAGTAAGGGTCTGAAACTAAGGTAAGGGTATGAAAGTAAGGGTCTGAAACTGAGTACTGTAACAGTACGTGATCTGATGTATGCAGACGACAAAGTATTGTTAGCAGAAAGTATGGAAGAGTTACAGTATCTTGTAAGTACGGTATATGAAGGATGCATAGAAAACGGACTTAAAATGAATGCCAGCAAATCAAAGGTAATGGTATCTTGATACTTTGCAGCTATTACTTTGTGGTTCATTTTAACTAATAAATTAAAATAATATCTTTTTTGTTTACACCACTTTTGAGTATTTAATGTTAACCGGTTTCAGAGCTGACCCGCTCCCTCATCCGAACAAACTTATACTTATAGTATAAGTTTGTTCGGATGAGGGAGCGGGTCAGCTCTGAAACCGGTTAACATTAAATACTCAAAAGTGGTGTAAACAAAAAAGATATTATTTTAATTTAAAGGTAATGGTCTTTGAAAAGAGTGAAAGCAGAACAGTGTGTCAAATAAAAGTAGAGAATGAATGGCTTGAACAAGTCGACGAGTATGTCGAGTAAGTATGAATAAGAGGTCGCGGGCGCCCAAGAAAAGGATGACACGACCATGTAAACGATATTTTGAAAGATGGAAATGTAAGAAGCATGAACAACAGACGAACATGTATAAGACGATGTATGAATGTTGATGAGGCGATGAATGTGTGTCAAGATAGAAAAATGTGGCGTTCGGTTCTCTCTGCCTACCCCGTGAGGGACATGGCGTGATGGTATGTATGTATGTATGCTACTATGCGATCATATGATTTGTTTTCTTTTTTTTTCATACTCCATTCACTTAAACATCGACAACCAGGATAAAAAAAACTCTAAAGCCTCTATCTCAAAAAATCTAAGAGTACCGATAATACATATAGTTGAAGAATAAGTACCAAACTATAAACCCATAAATCCAAATTATTGAATATTTTAAGATATTTTGTTTTCTATACAACACATGTATGGAGATCAGTCCTTTTTTCCTACCCAGAATATGAAAACAGCATGATGGTATGTATGTATGTATGTTTGAAGATGAAGTATCAAACTATTAGGTATTGTGTATTGTGTATATTTTTTATAGAAAATTGAATTATCTAGTTGGGGTGTTTCGGCTTTTTTCGATATTTTTAAAAACTTTTGAAAATATGCAGTTAAACACGTAAATTTATACACACGTAATGTTTTTCTTAATAAAAAATGTTTAACAAACTCTGTAATTTAATTTGAAAAATTGAATTTGATATTTGTCTATATTTATAGCTATTTTCAGCGTTCTACCGTTTATGGTTTTTGAGATAAATAAATGGAAAAATAAAGTGAAAATTCAAAAGTTGATAACCCCTGACTGAAACAAAAATTCAAAATTCTGAGTATAACTGTTTTGTAGGCCTATTACTGTTTATATATTATGAAATTTTGGGCTCTGTAAATTGAGCGGATCAAAGGTTATAAGGGACACACACACAGACACACTAAATGTTCTACTCCGAATTCTGAGTAAATCCGTATATGGAGCATATATGATGCAAAGCCTCTAAGTTGGTGTTTTTTGACTTCAAAGTTGGAAAAGCCGTTAAAAATATAGACCCTGCATACAATCTCGCGTATCCTGGCTTGAAAAATTGTCGATATGTTAAGAGAACAAAGTTCTTCTTGAACAAATCGACAGTTGGAAAATGCACAAATGATTAAAAAATTATCAATATTGATTGGTGTGAATTGTGTATTCCTTAAAATATACATCAATATTAAAATATCTGCATCTACAAGTATCAAAAATTTAGAATCCGCAACAACTCTTGGTGGCTCAGTTGGTTAGGTATCTGACTGATGATCAAAGGGTCCCGGGTTCGATTCCCGGTGGAGGCATAGTTTTTAATTGTGTTTTCAGTCTTGATCTGTGAGACGAGTAATACCGCAAGACTCTGGAATATGTAAAATAAATATTTAACATAGTACCTACCTTTTAGTTGCCCGAGATGCTTTATAAAAAAACTCTGCTCTGGATATCAATCCAGGCTAAATTTTAGTCAATATGGTATGGTATGGTATGGTATGGTGTGTTGTGGTGTGGTGTGGTGTGGTACGGTACGGTACGGTACGGTACGGTACGGTACGGTACGGTACGGTACGGTACGGTACGGTACGGTATGGTATGGTATAATTCTGATGTCTTTATTATGTCAACGTTGACGGCATTAGTTTTGTTTGCCTTGGGGTTTTATTGAATTTAATTTTTGATTTGTCAGGACAATGTTTCGTTATTTTGAGGTTATGTGGCTAGTGTTCTGCCTGATCTTCTGGCTCATGTCTCGATATCCATAGCTCTATGTATCATGTTGTCTGTCGCTTATCTCAATATGTGGCCATAGCATTTGCGTCTGTTCGTCAATGGATCAATATGAATCCAGCTATACAGAAAAATGCACATTTAAAGGAGCGGAGCAAGGTTTGAATGCCACTTGTATTGATTTGATGGCACGTTGAATATTATTTTTTATCAAGAAACTATGAAAGAGAAGAGATGAAATAATCAATTGATAAAATGACCTTCTTTTCACTGTTACTACGTCAACCACAACTATAATTATATACAATATTATAACAACTACTATAATTAGCATGCCAATAATATTATAAACACTCAATTTGTTATCACATACACACATACAAATATACCTACATAATTATACATAAAATAAACATCATTAATACATTCGAATCTGAATTGGTTTTATTCGCCATTACCTATGTACTGGTGAAGACTTTTTTGCATTTTTTCTTCTTCTTCTTCAGAAAAATGCGTGATAGAATAAAAAATGGTAACGAAAAGAGACGATGCCATTAATACGATATTTTTAATATTTTAGTTAATAGGGGTTATAAACGGTCTATAAAGGTATGTTTGACCAACGAAGTATATTTCTACAAGTCGTAACACTATCATATTTTATGAGTTTGTAAATGAACCATATTAAGGTATTATCAACAAATAATGTGGTTAACATAAAATAATTAAAAATATTGTCAAAACAAGTTTTCATATTCGAAGAGATATTACTGGTTGCGTACAACACATGAGATCCAACTGTCGATGGCGATACCACGTATAATTGAAGAATACGTACCAAACTATAAACACCTAAACACAAATTAATAATTATTGTAAGATATTTTGTTTTCTATGTAAAACATGTAGGTATATATGTCAGGATAGGATAGTATGGAGGTCAGTATGTTTTTCCTACCCAGAATATGAAAACAGCATGATATATGTTTGTAGATTAAGTATCAAACATTGAGTGAGATATTGTTCAGTGTTTACTGCCTTACAAATTGTATGAAACGATGTCGTCATTAAATTCAATTAATATAAAAAAAATTGTTAAAAAAGTTTGAGATGCACTGCGATAATGTTCACATTTATTTTGTAGATTAAATTATCTACTTGAGGTGTTCGTTCTAGGGTCGCGTTCTAGCTTTTATTGTTTTTGAGATATATGAAAAAATAAAGTAAAAATTCAAAAGTTTATAACTCCTGATTGAAACAAATATTCAAATTTCTGAGTATAAAACTTATGTAAAAATTATAAATTTCAATATTTTATGATGTTTAAGGTTCTGTGCATCAGAAGTTATAAGGGAGGAACGGTCAAACACACACAGTCACACTAAATGTTCTACTCCGAATTCTGAGTAAATCCATATATGGAACATATAATATGCTGCGAAGCCACTTAGTTGGTGTTTTTTGACTTCAAAGATGAAAAATCATGCAAAAAGTCCACGACCTCATATACTTATTTCTCTCACACGAGACTTAGATTAATACTGTCGTTTTATTAAGAGAAATAAAACCTATCGAAGAAATCGACAGTTGGAAAAGTATAACGATACATTAATAACAACTTGGAAAGAATAAAATCGATTTATTACAAACCATTATGCACTTATAATAATTACTGTTTTATTTATCACGTTGAACGCTAAATGCTGTACTAATGAAGACATGCCGACCTCATATCATTCTCTACCGTCCTGTTACAAATGCCGGCAGGATGAAAAGGAGGACTAGATGGTATGCCAAGATAGGGATGGCAAGCGCCAACCTGGGCGTGGCACCTGCCTTACATAATGACTAATTGCATTCCATTGTTAATATCTCTTGCACTGCAGCTAGTTATATATTGGATATCTATATCATGAAGCTGATGCGTAAGCAAATATCAATATTTACATACTATATATATATGCTGTGTCCTTTACGGAGTAGGCAGAGAGAAAACCATAGAGAGAAATGGATCAATCAGTTAATAAAAATACTTAAATTGTATTTAATGATCATTGTCAAACTGTCCATTCGTTTAAGCGAATTTATTTCTCATGATGAATCGACAGTATTAATCTTAGTTTTTGCACGGTTTTTCCAACTTTGTCTAAAACACCAACTTGGAGGCTTCGTAAGATATACTCTTACAGTGTTATTTATAAAAAAAAACTTGGTTCAAAGTCTTATTCTGAAATTCAAATATTCTTCTTATAAGATTTCAGTTGAACGTGGAATAAGACTTTGAACCGGTTCAATTGAACCAGGTTTTTTTATAAATAACACTGGTAATGTTCCGTACATGGATTTATTCGTAATCCAGAGTAGAGCATTAAGTAGTGAATGTGTCCGTCTCCCCCTTATAACTTTTGATCCGCTTGATTCACACAGCCTAAAATTTCACAGCCGAAAATATAGAAAATTTTAGGCCTACAAAACTTTTATACTCAGAATTTCGAATTTTTAAAAAATATCGAAAAACGCCGAAACACCCCAACAAGATAAATCAATGATCTATATTTTTTTACTGTTGTAGTAGATCTCATACTTTTTAAGCAATTTTTATAAAAATTGAATTTAGTGACGACATCGTTTCATACAATTTATTGTAAGGCAGTATACACTACACAATATGTACGGGGAATCTCAATAGTTTGATACTTAATCTCCATACATCGGCCTTCATGGCTCAGTTGGTTAGGTATCTGACTGCTGATCCAAAGGTCCCGGGTTCGATTCCCGGTGGAGACACAGTTTTTAATTGTGTTTTCAGTCTGGATCTGTGAGACGATTTAATATCATAAGTCTCCAGAATGTGGCAACTTGTTATTGGGTGCGTGTTAAATCAATATTTGACATAGTACCTGTTAGTTGCCCAAGAAGTAAAATAAAGAAAACACATACATACATACCAGTGCTAGTGTCTAGTGACTAGTGTCTAGTGTCTAGCGTCTAGTGTCTAGTGTCTAGTGTCTAGTGTCTAGTGCCTAGTGTCTAGTGTCTAGTGTCTAGTGTCTAGTGTCTAGTGTCTAGTGTCTAGTGTCTAGTGCCTAGTGTCTAGTGTCTAGTGTCTAGTGTCTAGTTTCTAGTGTCTAGTGTCCAGTGTCTAGTGTCTAGTATCGTCGTGTATACCGACAATTATAGACAGTCGTTTTTTATTCTGTCACATATTATCATACTTCTCGATTTGTTTAAGTATTGAATATTTTTCGTTTAGGTATTAGTTCATGCAATCACGGTATGTCCCTCAATGTTTAAAATAAAATAATTTATACTGGAATTCTATAAGTTATTATATAATTGGTAGAATTCCACTGTAAATTACGTTAATTTAAAATTAATACGTATTTTATTTATTTTTAACGTCCAAATCAGACGAAATAATTATGAAATTAAATCTATTTATTTATATTTTGTAGAATTCAAACTAAAGTAATAGAGAAAATATCTACAATATGTGACTTTGGAGTGTGATACTTATTGATAGCTCAAAGATACCCAAAGTGTTACAATTCAAGTATCTTGCATCCATGGTGTCAAGTAATGCCCAAGTATATGAGGATGTTAATCATCGTACCAGTACAGTATGGTTGAAATGGAGATCTCTTTCTGGCATATTCTGCGATATAATAATGCCTATTAAAACAAACGGCAAAGTATATAAAATAGTGGTAAAACCTGCAATTTCGTATGGCGCAGAATGCTGGACAACATCCAAAAAAACTTGAGAAACAGTTGCATAAACAATTGAAATGAAAATGCTGCGCTGGGCAGGTGGTGTAACACGGATTGGCAGAATCCGCAATGAGTATGTCAGAGGGTCATTCATAGTGGCACCGATAACTGAAAAGTTGAAAGACAGCAGGATGAGATAGTATGATCACGTGATGAACAGAGATGGTGATTATACGACAAGGAAAGCGCTAAACATCTCAGCTAGACCTAGGGGTAGGAACTAAAAAAAACGGGAACATTTCTATTTTATCAGACAGCCAGGCAGCCCTCAAGGCTCTAGAATCATACCAGGTTACATCAAAACTTGCCAGAAGGGAACCAGACTGCCTCGAGAAGCTTGTTGTGATGGACAACATGGAAGGACGGAGATCTCGTGGTTGCTCAACGACCAGATGGAGCGATTTGGTTAAGTCCACAATGGGGTCTTCGGTGACTGGTGCTCTGCGTTCAGCCTAAAACAGATTGGCATGGAGGCGGGCCATACGTGTGGCGACAGCCGCTATCCTCAGTCATGAGGAAAAGGACGAATATATACATCAAAACTGGTATGGGACTGTCTAATGCACCTTGAAAGACCAGGAGAATACAAAAAAATACATCTAGTATGGGTACCTGGTCATAAAGGTATAGAGGGAAACGAGAGAGCAGATAAGCTAACCAAAAATGTATCATGGCAACCTTTCATAGGACCTGAACATGCAATTGGCCTATCTGGAACCACGATTAAAAGATCAATTAAAGACTGGACAACAGTTTAGCATAGTGAATTCTGGAAGGCCAGTCGTGGACAACAACAAGCGAAGGAATTCATCGAAGGGCCCTCTAAAAAAGGACAATAAAGCTGCCAAATTTTAGCAGAGAACAATTAAAAGCATTTTATTTAAAAAAAATGAATATGTCCTTGTTAAACAAGTACATATAGGTACATCTTCCTACGTTCCCTAAAATAAGCATAAATGCTTGTGCTATAGGTGAACGAAATCGGTCGAGGCAGGATTCGAACTCGCGACCACTGGATTGCTAGCCCAGCGCTCTAACCGCTTTGCTATCGACCCATCTAAATCTAAATGACTGGTCTATTCGCTGGTCACTGCCATCTGAAAAGACACCATTACATAATAGGGATCGCTGATGAACCAAAGTGTCAACAAGAGGATGAAACAGCCTCAAATGTGATCTGTGAGTACCTACACAAGACACCTAGGAGCCTTTATACTAAGACCCAAGGACGTGGGAGGCATCTCAATTTGCAAAATATGGTACTTTGTTTAAGAAACCGTATTGCTTTTGAAATAACAACCTTAAAGGGAGGTGCACAATAGATCGAACATGGTCGCAGTGTGGGGGGGCGTAGGGTCCCACTCCTAACAAATAATAATAATAATAAAAGGGGTAGGGACAGAACCCCAGCAACATAGTCCTCAAGTATTGATAATGAGCTGGTTGCTCAGGGTATTCCCGTTGTAAGATTCTGGCGCATACGTGCAAGGAAGTTCAACCCTGGATGAACCGGCAAGAAAAATAAATAATATATTGTAGAATTCAAAACATATTAATTCAAATTAAAGTATATTATTTGAGGGTTTTTCTAATTGGAAAAGATTGTGTAATTCCTTGAATTCTAATAGAGAATCTAATAAAAGAGAGTGGTCTCGATTATATAGAACTTTTACAATATTATGTTCGTTTAAAAACAAACTTATAAATGAGGTCGACTAAAAATCCTTCTTCGCTTAGCAAACTTTAACTATTCCAATAAAGGAATCATATTATATTTACGTTGTTTGAGTTAAACATTACATGCAATAACATTTAATTCAGCGTGAAATTTAGTGTCATGTGTCACGATTTAATGTTAAATTTGATTAAAACAACGCAACAGGCTAGGCTAAACTTTTTCTATAGAAGGTCGACTTCTACCTATTCACGAGACAGAAATTGTAAATGTTTTTCTATTTAACAATTCAGTTTTAAAAAATAATAAACAAAACTTATTTCTTTTTCTTCTTGTCCCGCTTCTAACACATAGTTAATCAAGATCTTGAACCAAACCTAAAGAGTGCCTGAGATTTTTAAGCCACAATGTTCTTTTACGCCCCATACCTCATTTCCCTTTTATTTTGTCTCCACTATGAATTGTAGAAGGGAATAAGTGTATATGTAATATGTTTTAATTCCACGGAATATGTGGCTAGAGTATGCGGCTTTGCATCTCTTGAAAGTGGTCAGCAACTAGCTCTCTTTCTTTCTCCATAATATTTAAAACTATTTTGCTGGATACTCTATGCCTTATTAACCTTCTGTGCAGCCATATCAGAAATGCATCAATTTAATTCATTGAGATTTTGATAGTCATTTTTTATTTAACACTTCCTAACACCCCGTGCAGGTGGCAAGTTTATTGCCAAATAGGAATTTCTTACAGCTTACGGGACAAGGGACGTTTGTTTTAGAAGTCAGATATCTAACTATATGAGCCAGAAAAACTGACGGTTGGCTTGTAGTGAGCCGATGTAACGGCTCAATCCAATTTCCTTATACCATTGGTATACTGTGTTCCAAAGAAATCTCAATGAAAGACTTTTAAGCCCGATTCTCTATAAGTACCAAAATTTACAGAATATCTGGCAGTCAGTCTGGGTAGCGTACAGTTGCTATTTTCAATCTTATGCGGGGCCGTTCATCTGTAATTGGAAATGTTCTTTGGTTCGATGGTCGTCACCCATCGGACCATACTTCATCTCCTTTTGCCGCTCCGGAGAAGATGTATGGTTGACTTTAGATTGGACTGCGACTATTTAATTTAGAAACCCCAGAGAGAATAAAAGGTCTTATAACTTTGTGTTTTATAATAAATGTGCAATTGAAGCGTGGATTGAACATTGCAGATTGGTATAAAACAACACTTGATATCATTTTTTAACAGATTTTTAATTATCTCAATAGAGACGAAGTTGGAATATTTATTGTAGGAGAACCGGGAAATCAAGGCACCTACAGGGCTTACGACCTGTCATCGGCTGGTTTACGTGATCACTTTATGCGCTTGCGCAACGTTCACCAATTATGCCTTTTTAATGAGATCCCTATCAATTCAATTTTGTTCAATTTGCGCATATGCAATAATAAAAATATTCGATTACTTGATATCATGTCCCGACTAAAGTCGATCGACTGTAAATTATTGCTTGGTGTAATTTAATTATTATTAGCGTTATCTAAGATATGTTTAAACAAGTAGGTATAACGTATATACAATGTTTAACAGCAGTGAGCTTTTTATATTATAATATTTAACACCGATATCTGACATCTTGGGCCAGTGGTCGGCAAACCGCTATTGCGAGCTATATGCAGCTCGTGGGCCTGTTGAATGTGGTCCTTCAAAGTTCCTATAATAAAGACTAGGGGTCGTATTACGGGTGTTATTTGAAGTTAATGTAAGGAAAAGTTGAGGTCCAGTAAGTAGTATTCTCGCTGTAAGGGGACCTTACGTTTTTCTCAAATAACTCTTGTAATACGACCCTTAACCCTATATTTTTCAATCGTTCTAACCGGACATCTTCTAACAATGTTTTTTTTTGTATTTTTACCTGGTACATTTAACTAGCATATCCCTAATGAAAATTTTATATTCACTGTCCATCCGAAATACTAAATGTTATTTAATCTCGACAAAAAAAACTATTTTAATCAAGGCATTAATAAGGTCCTTGTTATACCCTAAGTATACGAATGTACACAAAATGCACGCTAGATTACCTTCTAATGTATCACCTATCATGTGACGTAGGTACAACATTTTTTCGTGAAGAAAAAGTAAAATTTAGAGGTTTTATTTAAATAGCAAGAATAGTAATTAAAATATTATAATATTAAAAGACTCAGCCGGTAGATTTATCTATTCTTTTTCGATTGAAGTAAAAATGTACTTCGTTGGCCTTGTAGTTTTTTAGTTATAATAACAAATATGAGTTTTACTAAAACTAATTTTACAAGAAAAGTATTAAACAAATTCAAATTAAAAAAAACTCCTGCAAAGATGTAAGATAAAGATGTAAATATAAACTGTTCTTTATTTCAAAGACGGATCTTTTGAGGGTACTGGGGAAATAATTTTCAAAATATACTATGTAGCCTACTATAGCCTCTTAAGCACTCTTTTTAGGGTAAATTGCCACTAAACACAAAAAAAAACAAATCGTTAAAACATTATGTAAGTAAAGTGTATGAAACAAACACATTGGCAAGAAAACAAGCTTAAACTTATAATTCTGGCGCGGTTCAGGGGTGACATCTGTGCGAAAGCATTGTCACCTCATGAATAAGGACTGTTGCTTTCAACATATTGGCCATCGTATGATGTTGGCTTAGTTGTCGATCACTGACTTAACCTAAACATAACCTAAGCATAGGTACATCTGGTACATCTCTGTTGTATGCAAGTGAACATAGATAAGGAATAAGTACATACCCATGTACATAATGTTTATATTTTATATTTTAAATGTTTATCAAAGTAATAGTAGCTATGTTTTAAACGACAAATGAATTTACTAAAATAAATTCTGAATGTACATATTGGTTATGGTCGCCTGTGTTTTGATTGATTTAAATAGTACTTAACCCTTAAATGCATCGTGATGGAAATTTCCATCGTACCAAATATTTAAATATATTTTTTTATGATTAATGACAGCGGTATATTTTTTTAGTCTGGCAATATCTTAAGTAGTCTATCTATGGATTCAAGTGAAAATAAAAATAAAATATACCTTTTTTTCTATGATTTGTGTCGATAGTAATTGGGGCAGCGCGTTATCAGTGTTTCTGGCATTTTATAAAGTTTTATTTTCAAATTTCTCAGTTATTTCTCATCTTTCAAAGGAGATAAAATTCATAATGTGTAGCAAAAATGTGAGTATTTACAGATAAATCTTTTATTTTTGTTAAAATTATCAAATTCAATAAAAATACAGTTAATTACAGTTTGATTGAAATTTACATCATCATGCAATTACTATCATAATCTTTCATATGGAGTATTGCTTTACTGGATAAAGTTAACATTTCATTATTTTATTTTTAGACTACTGATATGTACATACCATCACGCCATATCCCTTACGGGCTAAGCAGAGAGAACCAAGCGCCATACTCCTCTATTTTTGGCACACATTCTTAGCTTCCTTTACATCCATGCATCGTCTCATACATGCTCGTCGATTATTCAAGCTTCTTATATTTCCTTCTTTCAAAATATCATTCATATGGTCATGTCATCCCTTTCTAGGGCAGCCCCTGCTGTTCACTCCATCTCTTACACCCATGTATATTTTTTTGGTCAGTTGTTCATCATTCATTCTTTATATGTCCAAACCACCTCAAGGAATTCACTTGGTATGAAACGTAAAATAAATTATGAGGACATAGAAGACTATATTATTGGAAGATGGGTGGTTGTCGGAGGATGGCATGGAAGACTCTGATAATAAAAATGAAACACTGGAAGATCTTCAAAAAATCATGAATTAGTTCAGATATTTGGGGATAAAAAATAAATTGAAGATGAACAAATTGTAATTGAAGATCTTCAAAATAATGAAAAAGAAGATCCTACTTTGATTGGAATACAGGAAAAACACATTTGCCCAAAAAACCTCACAAATGGGGAATCAAATTGTGTGCAATTTAGATGGCTTTGCTGATAAATTTGAAGTTTATGCTGGCCAAGATAGTTTGAGCAGACCTGAAAAATGAACCAGATTCCTATAGGGGTTACTGGCAATGTTGTGTTACACCTGGTAAGAGCAATAACACGACAAGTAAATCAAATCGCCTATTTTGACCATTTCTATAAGTCTTTGCCATTGGTATACTACTTGGCATCACAAGGAATTCAGTGTGTTGGTACTGTGGTGCAGAACAGAATTCCGAATAGTAAATTGCCAGATAAAAGAGAATTCTTGAAGAAAATTAATTTGGTTCGGTTTAAAAATGAACTAGCATATGCACTTTGTAATATAAGGGCAAGTGAAAATAAAAGGGCAAGTGAAATATTTAAAAGGAGCTGGAATCTAAAAAAAAAGAGCGAAGATAGCAGTGGTACCTGGAAAAGACGTCCGAAAAGATGGTGTCGAACATTGGCCAGAAATAGGAAATTCCCTTCGCTGTAAATTACCATTGTGCAAAGGATATTCGACAGTTCGATGTTCTAAATGTAAAGTGAATCTGTGCTTAAACAAAAACAATAATTGTTTCATAAATTTTCATTCTCAATATTTTTTTCATTTATAGTTATATAATATACCATATAACAAATTTGTTCCTAGCTGACTGACCATACTCACATGATGATGTTAATTTACATCATACTGTTTTTTCCTTAAAGAATATACTTTTTTATGACTTTGTTTTTTTTTATTATTTTTCCCTAAGACTACACCTCAAAATACACCATAATATATATTTTTTAATGTAATACAATAAATCATGCATTTAAGGGTTAATATTAAAATACTACATCATGTTGCTTTGGTTGGTTGGAAGAAATTGCCTTATGATATAAAGCCCGCCATCATACACATTATTATACATTAAGTAAAATAAATTAGATAAGTCGATGGCAGAGCGGTTAGCGCGCTGGGCTAGTAATCCAATGGTCGCGAGTTCGAATCCTGCCTTGACCGATTTCGTTCACCTATAGCACAAGCATTTATGCTTATTTAAGGGAACATAGAAGATAAATCGCGGTCTGCCTCTTCGATCTGCTGAACGTACCACACTAGCTATTCCCATTCATTCTACTGAATTACTCAGTTCCTCTTTTAAAGTACAATCAACAAGACTATGGATCACCTTAAGTAACGATACTACGACGTCTCAATCGATTTAACTTTTTAAAAAGAAACTAAAGCTGTTATACCTGTCTAATAATTCTTAACTGACACCCCATATACATCCTCCCTCAACCTCTATTTCCTTTCTTCATTCCTTTATTGCTGTGAATTTACTCTTAATAATGTTGCATGTTTCTTTCCGTTTGTTCTAAATAAATTTAATGTACCTACATACCATTATACTATCTATTGCCTCACGTTGCTTTGGTTGGTTGGAAGAAATTGCCTTGTGGCAATAAATCCGCCATTGTATACAGTATTGTACATGAAGTTTAATAAATAAATAAGATGTATATGTACTTGTTTAACAAGAACATATAAATTTTTGTGTCAAAAAAAATAAATAATTTTAATTATATAGTTAAATTTTCAACCTCGTAGGGTATTATTCTGACGATGTGCATTGCACGAAACGCATCGCCAATCAAAATAAACAATTAGACCTAAATTAATTAGATATTTAATTTTAATGAAGTATAAACTATTTTTTTTATCGTGTCTTCCTCAGGATGGACTTCAACTGACTCTCTAATATACCTAACTGTGCGCGATAGAGCAGTGTTGGAGGAGGCCGAAACGATCGTCGTAGGAAAGGATATGAATCTTGTGATACAATTAAATAATAAAACCCTTAGAGAGGGGCTGTTGTGATGCCCCTCTCTAAGTGTTTCCAATCTAGTACCTATATTATCATTATTTTCAGGTAACCTCGATAATATAACATGCAAAATATCATCTAAAACAGTTAAACAATAAGGTTCACCACCCATTTTGAATGTGTCGTTAATAATAAGATAATGCACACCGGTTATGCCATGATGGTATGAACAAATGAATGAATTAATGGATATGTTCGTATAAATACTACTACAAATATATAAAGATTATACAAATATATTAAACTTACGTAAGGGCGATCCTAAATTATGGGTTTTAAATATGGAATCCTTACTTTATCAAGGACATTACACTGCTTGAGAAAGTGCAAAGACGAGCATCCAAACTCCCAATTGAAATGGGTGGTCTGCAATACTCAGAAAGGCTGCAAAATTTAAAAATCTCAACTCTGCAGGAACGCCGGAACCGTGGGGATATGATGGAGACATACAAAATCTTATATGGCTATTATCACTGTAGTGTTTTTGATAACTTTTTTAAAATGAATCACAATCCACAACCGAGGGGTCATCACTTAAAGTTGAATAAAACATCCTTTTCCCTGAATCCAAGGAAGCACTTCCTGACCAACAGGGTGGTGGATGCCTGGAACATATAAAGTTGTGAGTGCTGGAACACTCAATCAATGTAAAAACAGATTGGATACACATTACACAAAGAAGCACATGATACAGGCCCATCAGCAATTGATACCTGCCTGTTAATTAATAATAATAAATTTAATATGAGACATAGTACGGTCTGTCCACCCCATTAGATTAGATAAATATATGCGAAATTAATTATAATGAAAGTATTGAATGCGAAAAAAGAAACATACGTAGTATGATAATTTACATAAAACCGTTTATACAGATAACATCGTGGTCATTTAGAAGATATTGCACTCAGTTCAATTAATTGGAAACTGGATAATATAACTGAATTTAAATGTTTGAGAAATGCATGTGTTGCAGGCCGATTGCAAAACTGGGCTTATCGTGATACATTTCCAGGCATTACATATACAAAACAGCGGCTCCGTATAGTCCTCATACAGTTTTTTTTTGTGAATATGTCCTTGTTAAACTAGGAAATACCTATACATCTTCATACATTCCCTAAATTAAGCATAAATGCTTGTGCTATAGTCGAATGAAATCGGTCGGGTCAGGAAACGAAATCGGGAGTGACGCGACCAATGCATTGCAAATCTAGTACACTTATCGCTCTTCCATCGACCCATTTATAGTTCAGTTATTCAAAATCGTTTTAAAAGTATTAATGATCGACGAAGTTTTTATTTTGTAGAATTCCATTATAAGTTATATCTATAATTAAAAGTAAACCACTTTTTGATTCTACACGGATTTTATTACGTGCTATAAGCCTATTTCGCCTTGTTAGGGCATTTACTAGCTTATGACTATTTTGACAAATTTTACTTATATTTTTAGATTAATTATGTATGAGGAGTTTACCTACAGGTGATTGGTGATTGAGATTGGTCATTTAAAACTATTGATATTATACAATGCAAAAATGAAATAAATTTACTTTACTCTGGTTGGTTGAGACTATTTATTTTTTGACCAATCCCTATTTAGATAATTAGTGAAATTATCTAAATAGGGTGAAGATAATTTCAAGGTGATCCCGGGTGAATGTGTTGCACCTCAACACCGCATAGTTGTCATGGATATGATTTTTAAAAGTGTAGGTAAGCCTAAAGCAATTAAAAGCCCCGAAATAATAAAATGGTGGCTGCTTAAAAACACAAAGGCTGAAGAATTTAGACAGAAACTGATGAATGTTGGGGTAGATACGACACAAGATGTAGACACAATATGGAGCCACCTGCAGAAATCTATCATAATGACGGCAAACGATGTTCTTGGGCGAACGAAAGGAAATAGAGTGACACATAGGGAGACCTGGTGGTGGAGTGACACGGTGCAACAGGCTCTCTCAAAAAAGAAAGAAGCATTTAAGACATGGCAGGCCTCAAGAACGGACGAAGATAAAACAGCGTATAAAACAGAAAAGAAAAACGCTAAACATACAGTGGCCAAAGAGAAAGCCAATGCCACTCGGGTACTCTATGAGAAGCTTGATACTAGAGAGGGACAAAAAGAAATCTACAAGATCGCTAAATTACGAAACCGTGACAACAGTGATCCGGCAATATGTAGAGTCGTAAAAGGGGAAAACGGAGAACTGTTATATAGCAACGAAAGCATTATCTCCCAATGGCACAAATACTATGACACTCTTCTTAACACCAATAATTCACACTTGCAACTTTCAAATATGCCCATGAATCTCGGACTTGTTTCACAGATAGACCAACAGGAAGTGAAAAAAGCAATCCAAAAGATGGCAAACAAGAAAGCTATTGGACCCGATGGTATTCCCATCGAGGCGTGGAAGAGCCTGGGAGACAGAGCTGTTGAGCTGCTCACAAAATTTTTCAACAGGATGCTGGAGACCTCTAAAATACCGGATGCCTGGAGACTGAGTACAATAGTGCCGCTCTATAAGGGAAAAGGTAGTAAGTATGAATGTAATAACTACCGTGGAATAAAATTAATGTGCCATACTATGAAGTTATATGAAAGAGTGATCGATAGTCGACTTAGGTCGGAATGTTCTCTATCAAAAAATCACTATGGATTCAGACCTGGCATTTCCACAACTGACCCAATGTTTGCCCTAAATACGATAGCCGAAGAATATCGGGAAAAGAAAAGCCCATTATACATTGCTTTCTTGGACATGGAAAAGGCATTCGATAAAGTGCCAAGAGAGGTGATATGGTGGAGTCTCCGGAAAATAAATATACCTGAGAAGTATATCACTGTGATCATTGATATGTACGCACAAGTGAAGGCTGAAATAAGAACCCCAGCAGGAACCACTAGACCAATCGCAGTTACAGAGGGGGTACACCAGGGATCCGTACTTAGCCCATTCCTATTCTGTCTGGTGCTGGACGCGCTAACGGAGGATGCGCAAATGCAGTCACTATGGACATTCATATACGCTGACGACATAGCAATCTGCACCGAAGACAAGGACTCTCTACAGCGAGCCCTTCTGGCGTGGAAACACCAGTTACAGAAAGGAGGCCTGGTGCTGAGTGTGAGCAAAACACAGTTTATGGCTTGCAATGTTCCCCAAACAGACACTGACCCGATTACAATTGATGGACAGCAAGTCACAAGATGTGATAAATACAAGTATCTTGGGAACATGATACATGAGTCAGGAAGCCTGGAAACTAACATTCAGCACCGTATTGCCGCAGCCTGGCTTAAATGGAGAGAAGTGACTGGAGTAATCTGTGACAAGCGAATGCCAGTGAAGATGAAAGGCCATGTATACAAGACAATGATCAGACCAGTGTTGACATATGGTAGTGAGACCTGGACCGTCACTCGAAGACAAGTTCAGTCAGTGCAAACAGCCGAGATGAAGATGCTTAGGTGGATGTGCGGCGTCACGAGAAGAGATAAAATACGAAATGAATATATAAGAGGTAGCCTGGGTGTACGCGATGTATCCGATAAGCTGATGGAGAATAGGCTGAGGTGGTTCGGGCATATCCTTAGAAAACCGCCAGAATATATAGGAAACACTGCACTGGACCATCGAGTGTCTGGCAAAAGATCCAGAGGGCGTCCCAAAAAACGATGGAAAGACCTGGTAGCTGAGAACATGCAGGAATGTGATGTCTCTGAGGACGATGCTCAGGATAGGGCGAAGTGGAGGAGCGCAGTGAGGAGAGCTGACCCCACCACCATGTGGGATACAAGCGAAGGAAGAGAGAGAGAGTGAAATTGAATATAATGAATTGATTTATGGTTTGGTCAAAAAATAAATGGTCTCAACCAATATAATGAATTGATTTATGCCCTAACAAGGCGAAATAGGTCTATCGCCCATAGTAAAATCCATGTAGAATCAAAAAGTGGTTTACTTTTAATTATAGATATCGTTTTAAAAGACTTTCAGTATTAAGTGTATAACAGTGTTTATGTATAAAACGCATCAGTTGATACAAACGTTAATATAACGTTTTGTCGGCCTTCGTGGCTCAGTTGCTGGGTATCTGACTGCTGATCCAAAGGTCCCGGCTTCGATTCCCGGTGGAGACGCATTTTTTAATAGTGTTTTCAGTCTGGATCTGTGAGACGATTAATATCGTAACTCTCCATAATGTGGCAAATTGTTATTGGGTGCGGGTTAAATTAATATTTATCATTGTACCTGTTAGTTGCCCGAGAAGTAAAATAAAATAAAATAAAACATCAAATATAAATACACCTTACATTTTTAATGTACCGTAGTTAAAAGTATGTAGTTTGTAGTAATAAGCGTATGCTGAAGAGCGCAAGCTGAAAAACTATATAACGTAGTTTTCAAGTCATTTCAAAGTACCTAGATAGTCGAAAAATTTTACAGTTGCATATAGGTACGCAAAAATTGGATTCCTTTCCCTGTCGGGAGTCAACAATGTTTTAGCAGGCGCCTGTAGTGATCACGTAAACCAGCCGATGACATGTCGTAAGGCCTGTATGTGCCTTGATATCCTGGTTCTCCTATGATATTCCAACTTCGTCTCTATTGTTATGTTAAAAATTTTACAGAAAATACCTAGAAAGTTTTTTATTTAATATTATTATTTTTGTTTTTTTGTTTTTTGTTTTTTTTAAATGAATATGTTCTTGTTAAACAAGTACATATACATCTTCCTACGTTCCCTAAAATAAGCAAATAAATGCTTGTGCTATCTTCTTCTTCTTCTTCTTCTTCTTCTTCTGGGTCACAATCCTAAGATTGGTCTGCACCAATTGTGCTATAGGTGAACGAAATCGGTCGAGGCAGGATTCGAACTCGCGACCACTGGATTACTAACCCAGCGCGCTAACCGCTCTGCCACCGACCCATCTAAATGAACTTGTACAAAATAACCCACTATAAATATAAAGAATTACATTTTTTATTTTTCATACCAATACAATAATAATAAAATTATCTGTATCTTGAATAAATCCGTACATTGAAGTATTTTTAAAAAATTACGCATAGAAAATTTAAGTATAATATATTTCATCTCTATACTTAAGGCTGAGTTGTTTCAATCAAAGTAGCGGTAATAGTTAAAAGTGTAATTAAAATTCTTTGATTTCATAAATTCTTTGATTTCATAAATTTTTTTCAAAATTGAGTCGTTTAATGGCATTAGATTTTTATGACACAACCAAAAGTATTGAACAATTTTATGAAATCAAAGTATTTTAACTGTACTTTTACTTTAATCTTTGTTTGAGAAACACAACCAGTGTTATGTGTTGTATTTCACTTTCCTTTGTCTACTGAACTAGGAATAATTAATTCCTGTTTTAAGGTTTAACACAGATTATTGGTTCTTTTCAGAAACTTCCAAAATTTTAGGAAATAAATAATAAAAACTAACCCTTCTGAATCATAAACAGCTTAACAATATAGACAATAAATATGAAATATATCACTTTTTTTTCCTTTTTTTTCTATTACTTAGTTTTTTTTCTATTACTTTTTTTCGCTTAGCAACATGAAATCAATCAATGGATTTCAAACGTTTGAAACGTATTGAAGGTCAGAGATGCAGCTGGTCCATCTGACGAGCAGGAGATGGCCATCGTCTTACATACTTCTTCGAGCAGAATAACAAAATACTGAATTAGAAACAACACGAATTTAAGTTGTTTAAGATACGTAGGTATGTATATACGGAACCCATACAAAATTAAAAAAAATATATTTCAGAGCAATAAAAAAAATCAAGATTTATTCGTACGATTTGAAGAAGCAATATCATAAATCTGGAATAAGATTTAAATCAACTGGGAGGTCTGTTACATATATATAATTTTCCAGTAATAAATGTCATTTTTTGCCAAAACGTTTTAGTGTAATGTGTTTATTGCAATCTTAGAGAAATTGGCATCATTTCAAAATGATAAAGTTTGGAGAGAAATGTGCAACTTATAATTTCACGAAAATTGTAGTGTCGTGTTTAGAGATTATATTATTGATCATTTGCAGACTTCAAGTCTCTTTGAACGATCGAATAAAAAATTGGAATTTTTTGATGCTGGAAAATTATCTTTGTGGTACATTTTAACAAATTATTTGATATTAGGTATTGTAGGTATGTAATGTATTTATTTAATTAATTTTTATTTTTTGGGATAGATAAAAACCACACCAAAATAATATTCGAAACAATCAAATAAAACGTGCGCTAATATGATCAATAACAAAAAAATAGCAACAATAATACTTGAGAACAAAAATATATAAAACAAAATTGATCTTAACTTATCAAAATAAATAAAACGATGCCTAATAGTGTGTAGAAGATATTGATTGGAGATGAATGGGTAGGAAGGACAAGAGGAAAATGAAGGTAACGAAGGTGTCTGCCACTGCCACATAAGACTACCACTCAATCAACCAGCACTAGTTTTATTGGTATCATTTTTCGGTATTTGTTATAACGAAATTGGATAATATTAAGATTTTCACTGTATCAACGGCATATGCGCGGTGTAATGGAGAATTTCCAATATTATTTATTTATCCTATGGGTTAATCGGGAATTTAATTAATTTTAATTAATTTATTAATTTTAATTAATTTAATTAATTTTAATTAATTTTAATTAATTTTATTTAATTAATTTTAATTAATTTAATTAATTTAATTTAGTTAATCGTTAATTTCCAATATTATTTATTTATCTATGGGTTAGGCGGGATGGAGGCAGTTTCTTGAGGAGGCCAAGGCTCGCACCGAGCTGTAGCGCCATTGCTGATGATGATGGGTTAATCACACACACATCATAACAAAACAAAGTTTAGATACAAGTAGATAGTAATTAGCACAAGTAGGCTTGCTTGTCAAGGTTTAATATCAATGTTTAAAATATAATTCGTCGTCGAGTCACTCAACAAGAAGAAGTCCTTGAAATCTCCCGCGTACGCCCTGAGGTCACACTCGGACACAATGTGGTCCATCGTCTGTCTATCCGCCCCGCAGTCGCATCTAGGGGAGTCCAACCAGCCAGCAAATTTGTGAAAAAAGTCAGCACATCTGCCATGTCTAGTTCGGATTCTATTTAAGGTTGTCCAGACTTTACGTGGCTGATCGAATCCCGGCGGTTTAATTGATATGCAGGGCAGGCCGTGGTTCACCGGGTCCGAGGCCTCCTCCCATCTGGCTCTCCATGATGCTAAAGTTGGAGTCATGTAGATTTTTTGCTGTTTTGAGCGGGGGATTTCTTGATCTGAGCCAATAGTTCGTTCTATATACTGGAACATGAAACAGCCTTCTGACCATTCTTATTGGGGCACGAATTGCAACTAATTTCACAACATCAGGAGAATCAATGTAGTTGTTTATTATTTTATACAGCGATGATTGATCAAAGCAAAGATACATCGGTTTTCGTGAGTGTTGTATTTCTTATGAAATGAAACCGATTCTTGAAAAGATGTAAATTGTAAATGAAGTCGGAAATTAATGTGTCCAAGATATTTCTTATAATCTGCTTTTATGAGTAGGTACTATAATTGATATTATACATAGTATGGTTATTTACTATTTTTGGTCCTAAATCCCAGGAGTAAGAATAGATCTACGATGTATATATAGAAAAAGAAGAAGATTTTAAGTTTGTTTACCACCTTTCAATTTTTTTTTTAAATGAACAAATATTTTTTTCCAGTTATCATTTAATATTAATAAACATTACTATGTGTTTAAGTGGAAAATTTCTTAGTGTACGTACCTCCTTTATTATGCTCGTACGAAAAACACTTTGTTTCTGATTGTTCAAGTCCTGACGGAAACATAATAAAGACGAGTGGGTTGTGGCCAACGCTAAACTCCTCACTAACAAGTCATTCTATAAAGTATTCAAATTTTGTATGGAAAATTTCCAACATTTTCATGAAATGAGTTTGTCAAATTATTTTTTATTTAAATATTTTATTATGAAAACTTGATAACTCTTCAATGCCATTTTATGAAAGTGATGTGTCTATTTACGAATTTGAAAACAAAAATTTAAAATTTTAAGTTTCCTGAGCTTGGGATCACTTTGAAATATTTGACAGTTAAAAAAATTGAGAAGCACTATTCATATATCGTTCAAAATCTAATAGGATCTAATCGAGTATTAGGTATACATATTTGCAAAATTTGAATAGAATCGAATGAGTACTTTAGTCTATAATCGATAAAGTAAAAAATGAACACGCCGTACATAGCACACACACACAGATACATTGTGATGAAACTTTCAGAATACAATCTCAGCATGATACTAGTTGATAATCTGCAAAAAAAAATACCCTTAAAAATTGCGAAATCATAACTCCCCACTATATCACCTTGTGTTAGTGAGGAGTAAAAATCTTTATCTCCACTGGAAAACTAACCCGAACAGTATACAAATATTCAATATTTATTTCAATATTTGGCTCGAGTCAAATATTGAAATAAAAGTGCCACAAAGGCTTTTGGTATGAATAATAATTATTCATCTGCGTTTTTTTTTATTTGAATCCAAACTAACAAACAGTCTAAGAGAGGAAATTGATGGGAAGACTCAGGGCCGGATAAACGTGTGTTTTCGCCCGTAGCAATATATTTGAATACGCCCCCCTCCCCATTTTTTTGGAATTTTAAATGTAGAACAATTTAAAATTATGTAAAATTACATCGGGTCTAAAATGACGAATTAGTTTATTAATATTACCTAAAACTACCTATGTAGTTGTTTATAAAAAAAAAGCCACAACTATTGGAGATTCATAATAATATTACATATTTACACCATCATGCCGGGCCTGTACCTGTGGATTTTTGATTTATATAACATTTTAGAATTTAAAGCGCCTTTTTTAAGACTAACGCCCTGACTTCTTGTTCCTTATTGTTCTATCATTTATTCGGCCCTGGGAAGACTTTCAAAAATAGACTATATTAATTTGAATTTGTATATATTACATAGAATAATTTTACTTTAATACAGTTTCATTCATGTAAATAACATTTTATTATAAACGGTTCCAAGTCGTTAAACGATGTAAAAAAGGAAACGAAAGAATGTCGATTCTTGTCGAAGATCGAAATGTCATTTAGTTTCGATTACGATACGAAAGTTATTTACAAACAGAATTTGTCCAAAAAAGTTCCCGTTGGGTCTGATGTCAAAGTACAAATATTATCTGACGTGTGTGTCTGTGTATAGACCACTCCAGAGAGGCGACCAGCCGATCTGAAGGTATTCGAAGGGCACTCAGAGAGGAATTTTAACAATTCTAAGTCTACACATATTGACAGCTCGTCAGACCTATCAAAACCACATGCCACGTGGATAAACAACAATGGTGTTTTCGAAATACTCCGACACGGTGCATTTGTTGAGTGATAAATAGACCAATAATATATTTTTTGTATTTTTTTCGCCTCGGCAGGCACACGACAATCAAATACAAAAGATTTTCAAAACAAATACATTATTTATTAATTTTTAACTCTGGTCAGTCACAAAATAAAAATTCTGAAATTCTTTTCTTTAATACTGAATTAGTATTACAATATATAGAACTTTCAAAATTGAATTGATAGGGATCTCATTAAAAAGGCATAATTGGTGAACGTTGCGCAAGCGCATAAAGTGATCACGTAAACCAGCCGATGCCAGGTCGTAAGCCCTGTAGGTGCCTTGATTTCCCGGTTCCCCTACAGTAAATATTCCAACTTCGTCTCTATTGAGATAATTAAAAATCTGTTAAAGAATACCTTTGACTCCCGACAGGGAAAAAATCCAATGTTTGCGCATATGCAATAATAAAAATATTCGACTCTAATTTGTATTAACCAATAAAATTAGTTGGCTTTCGACGTTGTGCAGCGAATTACGTGTCACTTTTTCACTGACCTTTGTATCCATAGATTTTTAACAACGCTTTATAAAACTGTCACACGCAATCTCTTGTTTGTCGAATCCCGGAATGGGACACTTGGCTGCGGGACACTTGGGTGCGGGACACTTGACTGCGGGACACTTGGCTGCGGCGGACACTTGGCTGCGGGACACTTGGGGGCGACGGACACTTGGCTGCGAGCCCACTTGGTCACGAATTCAAAAATATTTTTTTCTGCTTAGGAATGAAGTGTTTCGTACTGATTTTTGTAATGCTCTTTATATACATCATGTAGTTGATATACAAGTATACACAGACATTGTCCCGCAGCCAAGTGTCAGCCGCAGCCAAATGTCCGCCGCAGCCAAGTGTCCCGTAGCCAAGTGTCCCGCACCCAAGTGTCCCGCAACCAAGTGGCCGCAGCCAAGTGTCGAGTCCTACATACACCCCGTTACCGCCGTCCTACAAACATAATATGCATTTCATTATGATTTTCTTTCTATTTAGTATTATTTTATTTTATCGGGCAACTAACAGGTATATCTATATCATATACCAGCATGCTGTTTTCATATTCTGGGTAGGAAAAAAATAGTGATCTCCATACTATCCTATCCTGACATGTTTTATATAGAAATCAAAATATCTTAAAATGATTATAAATTTGTGTATAAGTGTTTATAGTTTGATACGTATTCTCTAATTATACATACTATCGCCATCGACAGTTAAATCTCATGTGTAACATGCAACTAGTTATAATTCGATTGATATGTTGAATGAAACAAATATATGTACTTGTATTTAAAACGAGTGGGTTGTGGCCAACACTAAACTCTCCACACCATAGTAAGCGTTCATTTTTTCTTCTTGAAATGTTGACAATCTCTAAATGCATTTTTATGAAGTACATTTCTACTACGCCCTTGAGGTGGTTTCACAAAAACGGCGCTATATAAATAAGCCAATTTTATTATTATTATTATTACTAGATTCTTAAAAATATATAAGATACACAAAAACATTGTCACGAAACTCATAGTATGTATTTTCTACATAATACCTGTTGAGAAATTGCATTACTATATTGCAATAAGTAAAATTGCATTACTAGCAAGATGAGCATGTATTACAGTGTATCAATGTTGATGAGGCGATGTATGTGTTAAGATTGTCTATAGAGACACATCAATATGAAGTTGATCACTCAATTTTCCCTTACATAAGTTATTTTACTTCTGTTATATACATTTTTCATACAAATATGAAATTTATTTCACATTAATATGGCAAACCATAGATTTTTTGCTTTATTTTTGACAATCCTTGAATGCATTTTTGATGAGTGTATTGTTGTTATATCGAAATTTCAAACAGCATACAAAAAACTCGATTTTCCAGACCGTGAGAGCATTTTGAAAATTTGGACAGAAGAAATCATAGAGAAAAAATTAACGGATATCTATGGAGAACTAATCAGCTGTAGGCCTATGTACTTTACATATAATATGATGTTAATATGAAGTCAATCGGATTTACAGTTTGGGCTGTTGAGAGGACACAAAAAGGATAATTCCGTACGCCATACATACAAACACATCACGACGAAACTCACAGTGTGCACTTTTAACATGATACCCGTTGAGAAATTGATGTAAAACAATACGATTAAAAATTATTAAATCATGACTCACCACTATTCCATAGTGTGGAGAGTTAAAAATATGTATTTAAAGTTATGAATACCTATTTATTCGAACGAATATACAATACTACCAGTAGGTTTTTATACTCTTTGTTAACAATACAATACAAATATTATGACAACCCACGCCTCGGTCAAAACACCTTAATAATCTTTCTGGTCAACGACATTTTTTATATGAAAGGGTCCCACCACACGCTCGTGAATTGACTGAAATGATTGCGGGAGAACTAAATGATTACAATACAGGTAGGTAACTAAATGTGTCATTTCCTTGTCACGTTTAGTGAAATTCAGAGTCATTCACTGAATAATGTATTTATTCAATCATGTAAACAGGAACATGGGAGAATCCACGATTTTTATAAACGACGAAGGATAGGACAGAAGATGTAAGTACCTCTTTATTATTATCGGCCTTTGTGGCTCAGTTGGTTAGGTACCTGACTGCTGATCCAAGGGTCCCGGGTTCGATTCACGGTGGAGACACACTTTTTAATTGTGTTTTCAGTCTGGATCTGTGAGACGATTAATAATATCACAAGTCTCCAGAATGTGGCAACTTGTTATTGGGTGCGTGTTAAATTAATATTTGACATAGTACCTGTTAGTTGCCCGAGAAGTAATGTATGTAAAATAAAATTTAAAAAAATATGTAATTGTTGGTATTTTTTTTCTCTCGTTATTACTAAACATTTCTTGAACCATACATTTTTTATAAACCTCACTCGCTTCTGGTTGCCTATATGGAGATAATAAATGGTCATCCCTTAGATTATATACATATGATATATAATTCTATGTCATCCCTATACACAGAACACAGAACAATGGCGAGTAGGTTTGACTAAATATATTTTGAATTTCATTATATGCCAAATGAATATGTATTCAATTAATCAATGTGTCAAAGGAAAGATTTAGATGGGTCGGTGGCAGAGCGGTTAGCGCGCTGGGCTAGTAATCCAGTGGTCGCGAGTTCGAATCCTGCCTCGACCGATTTCGTTCACCTATAGCACAAGCATTTATTTGCTTATTTTAGGGAACGTAGGAAGATGTATATGTACTTATTTAACAAGGACATATTCATTTTTTATTAAAAAAAAAAAAAAAGAATTGCATGAATAATTAATTTTTGTAAATTCACCTAACCTCAACTACTAATCTTATATAGAACGTAGGTAATATGTATAAGTCAGGCTTAGATTTAATTTAATTTAATTTATTTGTCAAGGAAACAAACAGTTTTATTAAGAAATTGTAATAGTACAAAATAATTATCAAATAAACCAGCAAAGTTTCCATAAATGGTTTACAATAAGATACTTTATGAAGGAAAAGAACATTAGTTATAGCAAGAGGAAGAATAAACAAGATTGAAATAAAACATAAAATAATAATAAATAAAAATAATAAAATAAATAACTAGTTATCCGGTAGAAATGAAAAAAAAACAGTTAATACATACCCACATATAAGTTAAAAAGTATTCTTTTCACACAGCATTAAAAAGTTTTCTTTTAAAAGCTTCAAAATCGTTATTTAGAATATCTATTTCAGACTTAAAGACAGAATTATACAATTTACTACTGCGTCTGACAAAAGAGTTCTGCGCATAATATTAGTCTTACACATAGGAATAGCAAATAATTCATTCGATCTAATATTAGTCTTACACATACATACATACATACATACCATCACGCCGTTTCGCTATTTGGGGTAGGCAGAGAGAACCGAACGCCAGACTCTTCTATCTTGACATACCTGTTTTGCCTCATTTACATTCATACATCGCGTCATACATGCTCTCCTATTGTTCTGACTTCGTATGTTCCCCTCTTTCAAAATCTCATTTATATGATCATGCCAGCTCTTTCTAGGTCTACCCTTACATCTTATTCTACTCTTTTCAGCCTTGTATACTTTCTTTGTCAGTCGTTCATCGTTCATTCTCTCTACATGTCCGAACCATCGCAAAGCAAATAATTCATTCGATCTAGATATCACTACATCACAGTTAAATTTAATTTATTGTTTTAAATTGGCTTTTATTTTGCATAAAGATTGTAAAGTTAAAAAAAATACCTATTGACAACTTAACAAAAAAACATACCGATGTACCTTTTGTAATATATTATTTTGTAGGTATCGCTTTAAAAGTATTATAATAAATATTATGTACCTTGTCCGCAAAATTTTACAATCAATATATTTGACACGGATCGCCTGTTTTGTTGAATGGACGAGCTGTGACACGTCGGTCGTAAATTAACAAATTTACGCCGCGAAAATAAACAAGCCCGACTTTTACGAGCCCCGCCAACAATGAGCCTAAAGCTCCAGTGTCGGAAACTGGAGCAAATGCGGGGAGGGACACTTCCACGAAATGCCACCCGACGGCACCGATGCATTGTCAAACTGCTGTTTGTTTGCTAATGGATTTTGTTTTGCCGGGCATTTGAAATGTTATTTGTCGTCGTATAGGCGGGATTTTGTTGTCATCTAAACAATTGAATGTATGCTCGGGATTGGTGACAAATCAAGGCTGCATCATAAATATTATATTTTATAGAATATGAACTGCATAGAGATGATCCTGGTTCTTACGTTAATTGGATATATATTTTCCATTTGCATTGCAATAATACCTATATATTGAGATCTTATTACATAAAAATATAAATAACTATTGTGTAAAATTTATTCAAGACCAAATTTACATATACCTATAGGTATATATCTACTCGTATACATTCAATAAAATGCTATTTTTGAAATCTTATTACATAAAAATATTAATAACTATTGTGTAAAATTTATCCAAGACCATATGTATATACATATGCATAATATACCTACTCGTATACATTCAATAAAATGCAATTTTTGAAATCTTATTACATAAAAATATAAATAACTATTGTGTAAAATTTATTCAAGACCATATGTACCTATATACTTACGTATATACCTACTCGTATACATTCAATAAAATGCAATTTTTGAAATCTACGATGTACAGAAAAAAACATGATTTGTATAATACCTACATTGCATTCTCGTATTTAGAGCAAGTACGTAGTTTTTAAATTTTCTATACTGACAGTATTTAAGGTATAGAACTCCATTATACATATAAATGTAGTTATTATTATTTTGAAAGTAATTAATTATCATTCGTCCTGAGGAAGATACAGTTCCTTTTAACCAGGTCGAAAATTAAATAAATAAATGTTTAAAAAAATGTTATAAGAAAACAAAAAATAAACAACATGAAGCAAGATAAAAATATATAAGTTAATAAACAAAGTTTATTTTATGGAATGAAAGTTTTAAGTTTGCGGCGATTTCTAATAATTCTAAAAAAATGTTTGAATGACCTAGAATAAAATGTTCGATAACATTATATTTAACGACGATATGATAACGACTTTTGCATTTTGTTTTTCGATAAAAATAAAAATTCTAAATTACGGCTAAACGATTTTAAGTGGCTGACATAATGGAGGGTAATATTATTATTATACGACAATAAATTAATTATTATTATTCAGTTTCTTCACTGGGTAACCGGTAAAAAAACAAACAATGGAGAAGTTCTCAAGATGTTTAGTTATTTATATATATTTTTTAACAGATTTTTAATTATCTCAATAGAGACGAAGTTGGAATATTTATTGTAGGGGAACCGGGAAATCAAGGCACCTACAGGGCTTACGACCTGTCATCGGCTGGTTTACGTGATCACTTTATGCGCTTGCGCAACGTTCACCAATTATGCCTTTTTAATGAGATCCCTATCAATTCAATTTTGAAACTTCTATATATTGTAATACTGAAATTCTTTTCGCTTGAAAATAAGGAATTATTACTACAGCCATCTATGGGTGAAATTATGAACACCAATATTATTATTTTTTATTTATTTTGTTGTAACGCCACCTATTGAGAGAATTGGTTTTTTGTAAATAATTGATCTCATTAAAAAGGCATAATTGGTGAACGTTGCGCAAGCGCATAAAGTGATCACGTAAACCAGCCGATGACAGGTCGTAAGCCCTGTAGGTGCCTTGATTTCCCGATTCCCCTACAATAAATATTCCAACTTCGTCTCTATTGAGATAATTAAAAATCTGTTAAAAAATATCTTTGACTCCCGACAGGGAAAAAAATCCAATGTTTGCGCATATGCAATAATAAAAAAAAATATATTCGATTATTTATATATGGTATTAATGGTAGTTATAATAAAAATTAACGAACTATTGAACACGTGTTTATACATAATCACACTCTTTTGAATATGTGTGATTAAAAATCGGGCAGATCGAGTTTTTAAATACTATCATTCATTTTTTGGTACAACTGATGTAGATGGTATAATAAATGTTATTATTGTTACTTTATTTACTCCTTATCGGATATTTTTAAGTTTTTCCCGTAAGTTTTTGTTCAAATTTTCAATTATAGATTATTTCATATTGTATTTGCTTTGTATTTTTCTCAATCAAAGTTATATCGGATCTTTTGTGCAGGTTGGTTCTATCTGTTATTATTTATTATCTCTTTTCAAATGAAGTTACAGTCTTACTTATAAACGTGTTGTGTAAGTTATACGACCGTTTAATACCCGTATGAGCAAAAACGTTACCAATAAACGCTGTGTAGCAGATCAGTTGGTCATCGATTGTGTATCTCTCATTCAAATTTTACACATCGCTTGCACGCCTGTTCTAGGTAGTTTAGCGGTGTTTTAAACATTGATTTATGTGTAGTACGTAGTACATATAATTCAATGACACTTTTCATCTATCACAAATCAAGTTTGATTTTGATATGCGTGTTTATATTGTTATATATTTGAATAATATGACAAAACTCTACAAATTATTATATTCTCGATAGTTGTGCATTTTAGGAGCGAAAAGTTGTCAAAATATTGCGCTTTTATAATATCTACAATGGTGTTAGCTTGGGAATTCGTATGATGAAATTATTCGTTATATTTTCCATATTCCCATTTTGAAATGTGAAAAACATATGAATATATTAACTACGACAAACGTCAAAATTATTATGGCAGATAGCGGTTCTGCGCATGCGCGAGTGCGAAATTTCATATTTGTCGGATTATTTTTTGTTGTATGCTTGTTGCAACTACACAGTCGTTTTACAGCGTTTTTTAGTAAGATTTTAAAATAATCGCTGCTTGGGCTTTACACGATGTGTAACTTAAACATTGGTCAACGGGTGGGCAGTAGATTTTTATTAGTAAGACTGTATGTGTGTTGTTTTCAATAACAACCATTGGGGAGTGTTGAAACCATGGTTGTGGAGAATCTATTAATTTATATTTTTTGCTAAAGCGATGTGCATCTGCTGAGTATTATTATTTATTAGCCAACCGCCGTGGCACAGTTGGTAAGCCGTTTAGTTTCTGTGCAGTCGTCCTGGGTTCGATTCCCAGCAGAGGAGAAATTTATTTAAATTTATTTCTCACGAAAATATTGCTTCACTGGGCTGGAAACACTGGTTAGTTGGAAGAAATAGCCATACAGCAATAAACTCGCCACTTGCGCAGGGTTTAAGG
Organism: Molanna angustata; assembly: GCA_963576475.1. Classification (NCBI taxonomy): domain Eukaryota; kingdom Metazoa; phylum Arthropoda; class Insecta; order Trichoptera; family Molannidae; genus Molanna; species Molanna angustata. The sequence continues at coordinate 33,091,986 of OY754977.1, forward strand.
AAGTCTTCATTATTATTATTTATCTCAAGTTACATAAACACATGTATGTATTTTACTAGCAGAATTAAATAAAAGTCAACAATTCAAATGTTTCAATGATGTTGATTTAATGTTTGTACATATAATTATATTAAAATGTTGAAATATCAAGAGTGTGTGAACAAAATGATAATAATAATTGGTATTACAAAAGATGTAATGAATCTATTTTCATTCTGAAAACCTACACATATGTATACATAATAATGAGAAAGGAATATTTACAAAATTTCTTCTTAAAACATTTCTGTAAAAAAAAACAATTTAATAATATATGAAGGGCGTTTGAAAAGTTCTTTTTTTATATATCTATTAATTATTATATTTACACATAAAAAATAAAACATGACAAATACAAACAATAAAATAAAAAAAACTACACAGGTGTACCCAAATTATTAGAATAAAAGAGTTAGTAAAACAGTTAATTTAAAATAAAAATATTAAAAAGGATACAGAAGATATTATGACAATAAAAAGCAGATATTATGTCACAATTTGAAATTTGAATTCCTTCGAAAAGACCTTGTGCTTCGGAGAAGAGTTTAGAAAATTTACAATTTAGAGTTTACAACATAATACATACATACCATCACGCTATGTCCCTTGCGGGGTAGGCAGAGAGAACCGAACGCCACATTTTTCTATCCTGGCACGCATCCCTCGCTTCGTCCACATTCATGCATCGTCTCATAAATGCTCGTCTATTGCTCACACTTCTAACATTTCCGTCTTTCAAAATTTCGTTCACATGTTCACAACATAATAAAAAACTACAATTCATGTTTAGGCACACAACTTCAAAATTAGAAGTAAGTTTATTTTATAAAAATGCATAGGTAACATTGTGAACGGGCATTTAAAGTGGAATAAATTGTTCCTTCATATAGGTACGTGGAGATCAGGACATTTGCACTTTCGGTATGACTGTCTTCTTCTAAGACTGGTTTGTTTCTGTGAGCCAACAAATAAGCTAAAGCGCCTTTTTGGCGATCTGTATCACTAAAGCCGTTTAGTGTTTAGTGATACAGTTTGTTTTTTAATAATAATAAATATTATTATTATTATTAAAAAACAATTTTTTACTTATATAGTAGGTATTTAATGAGAAACAAAATGATTGTTCATCGATGTATGAGTATGAAAATGGAAGAAAAAAAATGAACGATATATGTACGTTTGATTAGAAAATTATACAAAACAGAGCAGAATGCGGTGCAGGGGTAGATTATTAAAATCTGTCACGGCATAAAAGAATGAGATCGCGTAAGATTAGAATAGTTTCCAAATAATGGTAGAGAAAATATATGGAAGATGATGCATGGATGTAAAAGAAAAAAAAATATATGTCAAGGTTGAGTTTACTTACTAGTTTACTTACTAGTTTACTTACTAGTTTACTTACTAGTTTACTTACTAGTTTACTTACTAGTTTACTTACTAGTTTACTTACTAGTTTACTTACTAGTTTACTTACTAGTTTACTTACTAGTTTACTTACTAGTTTACTTACTAGTTTACTTACTAGTTTACTTACTAGTTTACTTACTAGTTTACTTACTAGTTTACTTACTAGTTTACTTACTAGTTTACTTACTAGTTTGCTTACTAGTTTACTTACTAGTTTACTTACTTGTTTACTTACTAGTTTACTTACTAGTTTACTTACTAGTTTGCTTACTAGTTTACTTACTAGTTTACTTACTAGTTTACTTACTAGTTTACTTACTAGTTTACTTACTAGTTTACTTACTAGTTTACTTACTAGTTTACTTACTAGTTTACTTACTAGTTTACTTACTAGTTTACTTACTAGTTTACTTACTAGTTTACTTACTAGTTTACTTACTAGTTTGCTTACTAGTTTACTTACTAGTTTACTTACTAGTTTACTTACTAGTTTACTTACTAGTTTACTTACTAGTTAGCTTACTAGTTTACTTACTAGTTTACTTACTAGTTTACTTACTAGTTTACTTACTAGTTTACTTACTAGTTTACTTACTAGTTTACTTACTAGTTTGCTTACTCCGAATCAGTAAACTTATTTAAGTAAACTGTCGGCCGAATATTTTTTAATTGCAATCATTGGATTTTGTTCCCTATCGGGAGTCAAATGATATTTTTACTGACAAACTTTTAATATCTCAATAGAGACGAATAGAATGGGTCGATGCCAGAGCGGTTAGCGTATTGGGTTAGTAATCCAGTGGTCGCGAGAATCCTGCCTCGACCGATTTCGTTCATCTATAGCACAAAAATGTATGCTTATTTTAGGGAATGTAGGAAGATGTATGTATATGTACTTGTTTAACAAGGACATATTCATTTATTTAAAAAAATGCACTTTTGACGAAACCATTCAATAATTACTAGGAAACTTTGGGATATCCGAATCATCTTAATAATTTCGTTTAATGTGATAACTTTTTGAATAGTCCTCATATGAGTTTAATTTAATGTTTTCTTAAAGACCTTCAATTAGAGTAGGTATTGTTAAGGACAAAATAAATAAAATAAAACAATATTATTTACATCATAATATGTAGGTGCTTACATAAATCATTGATGTTTTTATAATGAATTCGTGAATATTTCAAAAGATATTTAGCCTGAAGAGATTTAATTCTAAGGTGATCTGCAATGATCAATATATTCATCAATTGTTGATTTCGTTTCTGTTTATAGGTTAATTGATTTAATTCTACTTTATTAGATACACGTTAACAATAGGGGCACATCGTTTTGAAAAACAACTCGATGGTTTCCTTATGAATGATTGAAATATTAAGCATCCACATAACATGGTATTTTACGTTTTAGGGAATTAGGTTTTTGACGTTTGGTAACCATACTCAACAATGAATTTATGTGTATAGAAATTGAATAAAAAAAAATACATAAGATATAATGCTGTTGATAGAGATGAAATCATTCAGGTTACATTCGCAAAATTGTTTACATTGGCGTTAGAATATGTTTTTAAAATTGATAGAACAAAGTAGTCCGCATTGATGGAAAAAAAAACTGCACCACCTAAGATTTTTAGACGACATTGTCCTTGTTAGCAACAACCCTCAAGAGCTGAATGAAATGTTACTAGAGATAAATTAAATCTCCATGAATGTGGGACTATTTATAAACCTGGCAAAAACAAAAGTGATGGACACAAAAGACTTTTAGATTAAGGTTTAGGGCAGCAGCATAGAATGTGTTCAAAAATATATATACCTGGGGCATAGCATTCGACTGAATAAAGAAAACCAGACTGCTGAACTCAAGGAAAGGATTGGACTAAGTATGTCGATATGTCAAGAGAAATAAATTCTCTTGAAGTAATCGACAAGTTGGATCAGTAAACCAGTTGGAATTCTTTTTCTTGTCCTTTTCTTCGTGACTGAGAATGGTGGCTGCATTCAATCACTTCTGTATGATCGGCTTTGTTACTGTCACTTTGTTAAAATAATAGGTATATACCTATTCCATGGAAAGAATCCGTCTGTATTCTTCATGTCAATATCTGTAGTTATAACGATTATCAAGTATTAATGTTATTGTTAATATTTTGAATTTTGTTTGCAGGTAAGGACGAGAGCCAAGATTAGTTTCAATTTCTTTATTTCTTCTTTCTGTTGGATGTCGCCATTTTTGTTCGTGCTGTGAATCGACATTAAGCACCGTGTCACACCATTTCACATCGGACAATCAAGATACATACAACACAAAGGTATATAATATTCTTTTTGGCATGATTTGCATTTAGTGATATATGACTTTGTCTCCTACAGTTAATACATATACACATGGGTTTCATTATACATTATTTACATATAAGGAATTTATTTACAACTGTATCCCAAAAGAGAAACAATCATAAAAAAATAAATTCATTCAACTTGATTTATAAAACGAATGAAATAAAAAATAAGGAACGTGTTGGCGCAGATGACAGATAGGTACTTCACATCCTCTATCCTTATTTTCTTGACATAACAAATCCAATTTCTTACCTACATAGCTTAAACGTGGCAACAATAATCTCGCCCAAAGTCAACGCGCGAGTACAGCACAGTTCAATCTCACCACTCACTCGGCGTCGCACCGTGCACATACAATTGAAAATTTACTATTCACGTTCGCGGCATTTCGAAGGTGAAAACCAGATAAAAAAATATTGACAGCTAAAAAGAAAATATTGTTGAACCAGAGATGAGAATGAGAGAAGAACTTAACGCGAAAGAGAAGACAGAAGACGGTTGGCACAGTAACTCCTTCACTTTCTTCAAATTTTTCCATCTCCCCTTTCTGTTTTTCTTCTGCCGTTATCGCACAGTACGAACTTATCGAAAGTTTTAGAAAGTTAAAGAACAGTTGAGGGAAATTGTTTTGGGGGTACCTAAATGTTTTAATCTAGTTATTTGATCAGAAGGATTATATTACAAATGTGCGTGTTCAAAAGGATTTTATTTAATTTAAAACATCTACTTCCAAATATAATATTGCTTTTGTCAGTTCATTAAATAATTGATAATATGTATATTATTTATAGTAATGAAAGGTTTCAAAATAAAACTACTTACATGATCAACACTGGTATATTCGAATAAAACAGACACAATAATAAGAAGTTAATTAATTTGTGATGTCATGGGTCGGAACTAATTAATTTAAGATTAAACGCGACTCTACTCTGTTAAACGATCAACGCATGAATGGGGATCTGTAGATCGGCTTGCTTCAACAGCAGTGAGCTGTGGTTCGTTGATCTTCGTTAATCGTTGTGAATATTCGAGAATCGTCGAGGATATACATATTGCAGCTCGCTAACAAGGCGCAGCTACAATTATGAAAATATTTTTATACGATAATATGTACAAAAGTGAAAAAAATAATTTTTGAATTATAATTTGGTACTTCTTCGCAAAAATCCATGACAATCTAAGAGGCTGTAGTAGGCTCACCCTCAAAAGATATGCCTTTGAAACAATAAAGATTTTATTTTTAAATGTATATTCTATTGCGTGAGTTTTTTGTTATTTGAATTTTTTTAATACTTTTCTGGTAAAATTACTTTTGGAAAATGTCTTTTTTCATTTTTTCATTGTAAATAACTAAAAAACTACAAGTCCTATGAAGTAGATTTTTTCTTCAATCGAAAGAGAATATGAAAATCAATCGGCTGAGTCTTTTTTTACGATTTATATGTTTAAATTAGTTAATATTCTTGCTAATTGAAAAAACATTTAAATTATACCCTTTCCGCGAAAAAAATATGTGTTGGTATTACAAATTTTTTCGAGTTTCATACTTTACAAGGTATTTACTGTGCATATTTGTGTACATGCTTATTTGTGTATATATTATGCTTTTATAAATAATTTTAAAACTCATTTTATTGTTTTATTGTATTTTATTATTTTTACTTTGTGATGAATACTAGTTAATTAATCTATCGAACTTAGCATTATCTATAATATGTTGTCTTATCTAGCATTTAGTTTCTTACATAGTTCTTACCAACACAAAAACACGAAAGGAGTTATTATAGTGAAAGCACTATACACATACTTACCATTTATATCCACGCTGTAGGCAGGGAGAACCGTACGCCATATTTTACTATCTGGACACGCGTCCATCCCCTCATGTACATTCATGTATATCTTCATAAAAATTTAAAGTGATGTATAAAAATGAAACTTCTAAATTTCATTGAAAAATATATTAATTTGTGTACACTGGAGGCCATGTTGCCTAACGGCACTTTCTGCAAACCTAAAAGAAGTAGGTGGGTAGCTTTATTGTATAAAAATAACTTTCCATTCATCCCGGTGATATAATTTATTCAAGACCGTAGTAATAATTCAGCGGTATACACGCTAAAACATTTGCACTGCTTTACAAACCTCTTGTTGGTAATATTTGTGTTCGTGTAACGCATTATACTTAAATAACCAACATATTTTGTATGGTTTATGCGTTTTGTATGCGTACTGTTACACAATATGTTGATAAGATGAACATTTATCATCCAACGCCATATAAAAATAATGATTATATTTGATAGCGCCGTTTCTTTGAGTATCTCACCTCAAGCGCGATGAAAAATGTTTATTCTGGAACATTTTGGCTCTGGTAAGATTTCCGAAAAAGGTGCGTTTCGAGACTAGCGTCTACAATCCGCATTCACCTGTTTCCGGTTTAGTAAGTTAAAGTTTCCGGTTGGCTCTCTGATTGGTTGAGATCTCGAAGTATTAAGACAAATGAGCTATGGAATTTTATATTTAATTCGAAAATTTAAAAAAATATTTATATAAATTTATATTAATTATTTATAATTCAATTTGTAAAGCAACTCGCTCACGCGAGTCGCTTTTATAATTATCCAACAGTCGATTCGTTCAAGAGAATGAAATTCTTTTGAAGGAAGAGGCAGTTTAAATCCAAGACGCGTGTATGAAGGAACACGATTGTATGCAAGGTCTATATTTTTCACGGTTTTTACAACTTTGAAGTCAAAAAACACCATCTTAGAGGCTTCGCAGCATATATGTTCCATATGCGGATTTACTCAGAATTCGGAGTAGAACATTTCGTGTGTCTGTGTCCCCCCCCCTATTAACTTTTGATCCGCTCAATTTACAGAGCCAAAATTTTCAGAATATAAAAACAGTAATAGGCCTACAAAACTTTAACACTCTGAATTGTGAATTTTCGTTTCAATCAGGGGTTATCAACTTTTGAATTTTTACTTTATTTTTCCATATATTTCAGAAACCATAAAAGCTAGAACGCTGAAAATTGGTATGAATATAGACAAATATAAAATCTTAATTTTTTATTTAAAAAAAATTCCAGAGTTTCTCAACATTTTTTATTAAGAAAAATATTTTTTTATGACAAATTTATGTGTTTAACTGCCTATATTTTCAAGGTTTTTAAAAATATCGAAAAAAGCCGAAACACCCCAACTATTGTAGATTATTTAATTTTCTATAAAAAATATTAACATTATAGTTGTACATCTCAATTTTTTTTTAACAATTTTATAAAAATTGAATTTATTGACAACATAATTTTATACAATTGGCAGTGGCCTATACACAATATCTAAGTAGACTTAATAGTTCGATACTTAATCTCCAAACATACATACATACCATCATGCTGTTTTCATATTCCGGATAGGAAAAAAGGAATGACCTCCATACTATCCTATCTTGACATACATGCCTTGACATACATATGTGTTGTATAGGAAACAAAATATTTTAAAATATTCAATAATTTGTATTTATGGGTATATAGTTTGGTACTTATTCTTCAACTATACATACTATCGCTATCGACAGTTGGATCTCATGTGTTACATGCAACTAGTTATAAACAAACTTAAACCTAACCTAAGAATGCAGAGAAGAAAAGTTGGGACTCATCGCTACTCATTTTGAGATCTTTTCTGAAGGAAGATAGTATCTGTTTTGTCTGAGGCAGTGTGGGAGCATATTAGGTACATAGTAATAAAATATTTATGGATAAAGCTAATGTGTATATATGACGTCTAATTTCATATGCCTTCTTCGTTAGGGACATGGCGTGATGATACTAATCTATTTTTTTTTATTAATATTGTCATTTAGTTTTAATTTTTTTCCTGTGAAGAACCGGCTAAGAATAGTGCATCCATTCTTTTATATTATAATAGTGTTCGAGTGTCCCGTAAGATCCGGGTAATCGAAAATAAAACAGGCATCAATGACACCTTATTCAGCAATAAAGTTCACCAATCCACCACCCATTCCTTATGTAGCCTTTTTACCTGAGCCGAAACTGGTGTGGGCAGATATACGCATGTGTTGTGCTTCATACTCGCACACCTGTCGCTGGTTACCCCGCTTTGTATGTCATGCCGTGATGGTATGTATGACTCTAAGAAGGATTTTTTTATTTAAAATGAAATTAAATTAAGATTTCAGTAAAATTGATTTGTTGTTTTTTGCGAACAATATAATTAATTGTAATAAAAATATACGATTCGGCATTTAAATTGTCCTCATAAATTCTTGTAAATTTTCAGTAGGATCATTTTGTTGGTTGAAGCAATTTGGGTGGGTTTAAAGATATATTGCGGTAATAAACCATAAGAAATGTATAGGTATTTTATTTATCTAGTGTTAAGATATATTTTATTTTGTTTTTTAAAAACATTTTGAGAAATTAATCTCTTTCAAGGGGATCATCAGAATGCAACCATAAATCTTATAAACGAATTGTTTTATTTGTATTTTACATTTTATTAAATGAGGAAAAATCATTCATGTTGAGTTTTCCCATCGTATGAGGGCTATAGGATAAAATCCTGTATTTTGCAAATAAAACGCATTTATTCTACTTTTATTATTTATTTCTCAATAGGTATAGTCTCATTTCAGCGATATTCTAAAGTTTTTGAAGCAATCCAACAAAAAAGATTTCCGCTCAACCATTTTACATAATATTTGGAAACAGTTTGGAGCCAAATCTGGAGAATATGGTGAATGAGGCAGCATTTCGTAGCGTAATGCAACCGGTTTTACTGTAGCGATTATGGTACATAGTCTTAATGAATTGAATCTTCAACAATTGGGGCCGTTTTTTTCTTTATTTCAATCGATTCAGCAAATAAGCATAGGACTGTCCCACGATTGCTTTTCCCTTCTCTAAATAGTCGGTAAAGATGATAACTCGCAAATCTCTAAAACGGTGGATAGGTATGAATTTTCCGGCCATGGAACCGTTTACCCCTTTTTGGAGCTCGTTTGTCGGGTGAAGTCCACTATTTTGACTGTTATTTCATTTTTAGAGTGAAATGGTGGATCCATGTTTCGTCAACAGTCGTAGAAACGCCGTAGAATCTCTATCGGATTGCGCTCATACATGTCCAAACAGTGCACCTAAGTTGTCATGCGATTCTGTTTTTGCTCCACTGACTGCAAACGCGGCACCCATCTCGCTGAAAGCTTTCTCTTGCCCAATTTTTCGTGTAGGATATTTTGCGTGCATTCTATACTATCAGCAAACTCTCTTATCTTCACCCGGCGATCTATCAAAACGACATCATGGATTTTTTTAACCATATCCTCCATATTCACCTCTATCGGACGGCCTGGGCACTCTGCATCAAAAACCGATGTTCGGCCACGCTTGAATTTGTTAAACTATTAGGCTCAGATGATAGTCAACGATGGTGTTTGGTCCAGCATGCAACATCACTTTAATTTCCTCGCAAGTCTTCCCATCAAAAAACAGAAATCGAATCACTGATCGATATTGCTCTTTCTTCATGTTTACAAACAAACACAAACTTGATAACCTTTAACAACTATTACAACGAAAAAACACGATACATCTGTCTTCAATTTTGATAGTTATTGTTTTAAAGATGGCGTTAAATTATTTCATACATATTTTGAGTCGGTGGCGCCACCTGTTGCTTAACACGGGTACTAAGCAAACAGCCTAGCTATAATTATAATGTATAAAAATTAACACTTTTGTCAACAGGTAAAATATTGATGAATTTTGAAATTCTCATGATTTTTGACTACGTCCTATACCTATTTACTGGTTATTTTTTTATGTTTAATTTGTGTTTATTTCATTTTGTCTATGTATGTTTTAAATGTGTATCCATTATGTATTTTCATTGATCGATGCAAATTTATATTATTTTTTGACAAATTATAAGTTTTATTAGAGACGAAGTTGGAATATACTTCGTCTCAATAGAGATTAATTTATCAATAATTGAATTCATAAATTGAAATTCAAACATATAATATTTGAATTATAAACATTTGTTATGTATCTTTATATACATAATTCTTCTGTACGTGTGTATGTCACTGAACTCCTCCTAAACGGCTGAACCAATTTTGATGAAACTTTTTGTACCTATATGAGTTTTTATGAGTCCTTGAATGGTTTAGATTCACAAAAAGGAATTTTATACATTGATATAATAAAAGAATAATATAAATATCATCGGTTAGAAATATTTTCGGAATATGCATTTTGAATACTGGCAACATTGCTTTCGATATATTATCATAATATTATGCAATGATGGTTATGCCATTAAAACTCTGTGGTATTTTTTATATTTATTAATAGTTTATGAAATTACTAAGTTAGCAAGACTGATATGTGGGTATACACGCATGTGTCGTGCTTCCTTTTATAAGGTAAACCACACCCGCACACCTGTCGCTGTGGGATATGCCTCTATAGCGTGTGGTATTTTTATGTTTGTTAAACCAGCTAATAATAGGCATGCCAATGTTCGTGCAGGACAACGTCTGTCGGGTCCGCTAGTGTATTATATATTCAAATAAATGACGCAAAACGCACTTGTAGTGATGTGATATTGAGAAAATTATAAATTAATAGACCCGAAACCGTTAATACCAGGGAGGCAAGTCTGGTTCGATCGGCGAAATCAGAGCCCTCACGACTACCCATATCATGGATATAATTCAGCTGTGAGGCACCGACATAGAATAGTGCTTCCATTCTTTAAAATAATTGTTTTCGAGTGTCCCGTAAGAGCCGGGTAATCGTAAATACAACAGGCAACAATAACATCTCACATAGTTCAGCAATGAGGTTCACCACCCATTCTGAATGTAGTGCCTTTTTTCGTGAAACGAGACTGGTGTGTGGGTATACATAAATGTGTTGTTCTCCCTTTTATAAGGCAATGCACACCCGCACACCTTTCGCTGGTTATCCCACATTGTGGAATATGCCGTGATGGTATGAATGAATGAATCATTGCCTCCCAAAAGGAAAAAATCTAAAGTGTGCACATATAAATTATATGCAATCATAAATTATTCGATATTTTTGTAGACTTTTAACAGACAAGACAATACAACTAATTAGATATATTCACACGGTAACTAAAAGATTGATTCAAGTTGACATTATCAACTCTGTTTAGTGTGTTTATTTTTAGACAGTAGCACTTTTATTTGTTCTGACACGCTTTCTTTGGTATGTATGTAGAAGCTAAAAATACAAGTTTGTGTGATCACATAAAACAGTTAAAAAAATATTAATAGACGTCGAAATGAGCTGATCACTGAACTACCAAAATGTAAGTAAATATCTCTCTCATCAAGTATTCGAAACAAAGAATTGGTATTTGTTTTAAAAATTAACGACAGCGCATCACTAAACATTATATTTATCCATCTTGGTTTTTACGCTGTGGAAGATACTATGTTTTTATTTGTCTATTACAATATAACATGCATATTTCATATTTATTCATGGATGTCAATAAACAAAGGGGAATAGATTATAAATAATCAAGTTTATACTTATTAATTGTACATTTATTAATATATCACCGTTAATTGAATTGTGTACGCCATTGTCTTAACCCTCCCTTTCTCACTAAATCCGATAAGTCGTAAAATTGATATAGTCCAGTGGTTCCCAACGGCGGCGATTTCGCCCACCGGGGGCGCTAGGGGGCGTTATTGGTCAAAGGCAAATTCAGGGGGCGTTGAGGACTAGTCGCCGCCCCCTAGGCAATGGAAGGAGTCAAAGCATAGGCCGTGCGTTGGTCATGACACAAATACAGAGCATGTGAGGCAGAGCAGGTGTGAATCAAAAAAATATATTATGCAGTATCTAAGAATAACTCCAGTGGATGTACAAACAAAAAATTTCTCGCTATGCGGAAATTTTCGTTATGGTTTGTTGAGACAAACACGACGAAACTGAAAATGTCTCGCTGCATGAAATTTCCATTTTGGTTTATTGATACAAACATCATATTAGACTGAAATTTTCTCGCTGCGCGGCAATTTTCGTTTAAAACAAGAAAATACAAGCAAAATAAAACTGAAATTTGTTGACACCACTCCAGGCTCAGCCGTCTCACTAAAAAAGGCATATTCACGTTTCAGTAATAAGTATGCATTTCTTTCTTTTCGAAAAGTGGACGGCAGACCAAAAGAGGTTTGAAACCTCTGGTATAATCAGATGTCATCCGTCCTTAGGTAATCGATCTTATCAAATAATTATCTCGTGCTTAAATTAATATAATGTGAATTGTAATAACACTTTCATCATCAAATACATCGACAAACTGAAATTGAAGTGGCAGAGCTTTAAGAGATGACACCTAAAATCCTCAAATGGTAGCCTTGGCATACGAAAAGAAGTGTCGATAGATCACAACAAAGATGAGCATACGACATAGTCTAAATCGAGGGGGAAAATTGGATTCAGAGAAACCTGGAATAGGCCCATACCGATCCTGCAGTGGGAAAATAGCTGAGGAATAGAAGAAGTATAGTACACTACTTATGCTCTATAAAGTTGACAGACCTTCCTGCGTGTCTATGATTCCGTTGCATCATAACTACTCAAAAAAGTGCACCCTCATTGGATATCAAACATACCTACCTTGACTGTCAAATCATCTTGAGAAAGATATTTGTTGTCTAGTGGCGTGAGAACATTGTCTATGTGTACGACTTGTGTTTACTAAAGGTGTTAGACCTTTCAGTCCACTACATGTACACACTCGTAATGTCATCTCATCACCAAACTTGGTAACATTTCTCAGACAAATAAACAAGAAGTATCTTCTGTCTGCGCACTTACATTCCTCGACCACTGGTAGTCGGCGGCAGAGTGTCATTGTAAATAAAACATTGATCATTTTGTTTCAAAATTGTGAGAAATCTCAGTTTGCTTGTTTGAACGAAACTCCATCCATGACATGGCGCTTTTATCACTCATACTTTTGTGAATTTAGAAATGATGTGTTAGAATTCGTAAAATCGATCAAATGCTCTGGTGTGTATTTACATAATTTTCTCGTTATAATTTTGGGTTATACTAAAAATAGTATAAGATATCTTTATTATATTATGATCAGTACGTGAGTAAAATTCCCTACTGATGTATGTATAATGAAATGAGATAGCAGAGAATAGTTTGGCACGGAAAGAAATGACACAATAGTCCAAGAGTCACTTACGGCTGAATTTTTTTCTGTGTAAGTAGGTACACCACAGCAGGTAACAACGATTGGCTACTATTGACCTTTTGTACTTAATGGTGGTTTTGGTAGATAACACGTTTAAAAAATGCTACTTGGACACATCAGTTTTAGTATAAAGTCTGATTTTCATGAAAAATTATTATAATATAGAAAAATTAGTATTCTTCTTATAAAATATAAAACAAATAATAAAACCATAATAATAATAAACAATACATAAACAATATTTTTTGTTTTATGTATTATTAAAATAATAATACATTAAACCATATTATGAATATGAATAATAATATTTCGATTTATTACGATAAAACAATATTAACTGACCGGTCAATTCAACATAACAGACCCGATATAATAATACATGATAAAATTAAAGAAATAACATCCATTTACGACGTAGCTATTCCAAATTCTAGTAGGTAATTTTATAAAATCATTTGATGAAAAAATTAGAAATACACCGCTTTAGAATGGGGAAGGAAATTGTTAATGTAATTTGCTATGCCGACGACGCTATTATAGTAGCCGAAACTAACAATGACCTACAGACAATGCTGAACAGGTTACATAGCGCCTGCAAACAATACAACATGGCAATTTCAATTGATAAGACTAAATGTATGACATTCTCAAAAACACACATAGCATGCAATCTGACTATATAGACAACAACCCAATTGAACAGGTATTAACCTTTAGATACCTAGGAATTGACATAACAGAAGATGCTGACCTCTGCGAAGAAATTCAGAGCCAAGTCAATAAGGCAGCTGCAGTCTCGGGCGCCCTAAAATCCATTATTTGGAAAAATGAGGATATGGCCATTAAAAGCAAAGTGAGAATCTACAAAGCATGCGTAAGACCAGTGATGACATATGGTATAGAGGCACGAGCAGACACAGTCAGAAGCAAACAAATGTTGAGGACTTCAGAAATGAGGACATTGAGAACTATTGCAGGCAAAACCCTAAGAGACCGAGTGAGGAACTCCAGAATAAGGGAAATATTTGAGGTTGACGATATCATCAGATGGAGCAGGCAGCGGAGGAGGGACTGGTATGGTCATGTCCAAAGGATGGACAGCACCAGACTTCCTCATATCGTGCTTCACAATCAGTCTCACGGAACCCGCCCTCGCGGTAGACCGCCAAAAAGATGAAGGGATAGCTGGGGGTCCACTTCGCAGGAAGAGCAGGCCTCTTAAAAAACAGACCTGAAGGTCTATTCAAAAGAAGAAGAAGAAGACACCGCTTTAGGTAAGGAGATTAAAAGACTTTGGCATTCTCGTAAAATAATATTTTTACCGTTCATTATTTCAGCCACTGGCATTATTCCAAAATCTTTAAGTCGTAATTTAGAAATTTTAGATTTATCGAAGAACGTAATAATAATAATAATAATGCTAAAAACGGTAGTAATGAATACATGTAGAATTGTTAAAGATTTTTTAAACGTTAATATTCGATTCGGAATTAGTAGGGTTGATAGGTAGTATAGAGACCTCCTCAGAGCCTAATCCTTTGATATGTTAAGTATCTGGATGGGTGAACTATTCCCAATTGAAAGCTTGATTATCCGTTTGTTACATTTTATTTTGTTCTATTAAATAATTTACAATTTACGCATTATTCTGCTAATTATTTTGACGAAGTGTAGGTATAATGGTAATAATAATAATTGAGTGTTATTTTTTATTTGCAGTGCTTAGTTGTTATTAATATCATAGTTGTTTGAACAATAAAAATAATATTAATTAGCGTATGCCTACAAGATACGCCATTTTTTTTACTAAATCGAGCAGAAAATGTCAGGAATTCCGTGTAAACTAAACAATCCGCTATTTATGTCCTTAATGCATGTCTCCTGTCAAATTGTTCAGTCGCGATAATAATCTGTCACAAGATGGTGGTTGTGGTGATTTATTTGGGCGTATATTCGACAGCAAAAAATACACTACTGTTATCGGTTGGCGCCGTTTTCGATTGTCGGTCGACAAAAGGAATCGTGAAAATACACAACAACAATTTTACTGTCGGCGGAATGAATGCATTCGGGATTTTGGCTATAAAGCGCCCAGTTAGTGGTCGTTAGTGCCATTTAATGGATGCATCAGTCCGACGAAAGGAAGAGTGTGTCGATAGCGGTGTGACAAAATGTCAAAATGGTCTCGTAACTCGTTCGCTTTTCACAAAACATCAATTAGATACGAGACTCGTCGCCGAAGCATTGGAACAGTTTCAACACGGTGACAAAATGAACACATGTTTAACTATTGTTCTTTTTTGTCTCATCTTGAAGTCATCGTTTTCTTGAATCTAGGTGTATTTAATAATATGTAATCATACAATTCATTCTTCTTCTTCTCTATGTAGATCATAGATCTATTATTCCAATAAAAGTTACTCCTGCGACATCCAGCTGTCTCACAATCTTTTTGGCGACAATCGAAAGCGGAGTCCTGGTTGTACCATATACATATTATATTGTATTGTATCAATCTATTTTGGTACTGATACAATATTATAAAACACAAAGTTATAATGCACTTTATCCCATCTGTGGTTTCAAAACTATACTGTCGCAGTTCAATATAAAGCTCGTAGTAAAAAGAATGATATTCTTGGATCTGATGAAAGATGTCACATAACACCTCTCCTAAACTAGTTACACTTGTCGAGGTCTCCGAAGCAAGTGGACTGTAAAGTGTGATTGATTTTCTTCAAGGCTTTGCATGATTTGGCTCATTACATTAAAAAATAAGACCTGGGTAAGATCGATCATGACATACGGCATAGAATCAAGAGCTGACACCGCCAGATAAAAAGCCTCCTAAGAATAACTGAGATGAGGACTTTACGATCCATTGCAGGCGTAACACTTCGTGGCAGAGTAAGGAACTCGGAAATAAGGAGAATCTGTGATGTCGAAGATGTTAGATGAGGAAGAGTACGAAGACGATTCTGGAGAGATCATGTGGGGAGAGCAGGTTCGGATCGAGTGGTGAGGATTGCAGCGGATGAGGATAACAAATGGTAAACCTACTGGAAGACAACCCAACCGATGGAGGGATAGTTGGACGTCCACCTCACAAGAGCAGACTCCGAGAATAACAGGACACAGAGCTAACTAAAGCGGAAGAAGAAGAAGACATTTAAAAAACTGTTTCAAAAGAATGTGCCAACACAAAGAAATCTAACATATAGATAGTCTGAACCACACAGATTTTCATTTCTTTGAGTATTGTATACAGCTTATACTATAACCGTGATTATAGTGTGAACGGAAGTATTAAGTGGAATAATTTACCCTTTGACATACGTGGAGCGCAGTTTTGGGGCTTTCAATATTTTCTTTTACAAAACTACTTTGTTTCGCAAAACCTTGATAGACCGAGTGAAAAACACCAGAATAGGGGAACTATGTGAGGATATTATCGGATGGAATTGGCAGTAGAGGAGGGACTGTTATAGTCTCGTCCAAAGGACGGACAGCACCAGGCTTTCTCATATCATAATAAGGGTTGCAAGAACTGCCCATACCTTCAGACCTCCCAGCTGCGATACCAATTATGCACAGAACTCCTTTATACAGGGTGTCCTATAATCCAACGTATTCCTTTTAAGGGCTGTTATACCAACTCATGACTCGCTATAATATGTAAATATGATCTCAGTAAAAGTGCCTTAGTTTTCGAGATATTGCGACTTTTACAAAGTGCCTTAGATTGATTTTTCGAGTGCCACACTTACAAATTTCAATATTTTAGAATTCTAATTTATGTTACACAATTTTGAATATCTCAGCTATTGATCACAATCCAAAATAATATTAAAAATATTTTTTTTGGTGGAAAAAAATAATTATGCCCGATTATTAATTTAAAAAAATTTACTATCCAACTTTGATTGTTCACACTGAAAAAAAAATGTATGACGCCAACCTGGCAAATTTTTTTATTTATTTATTTTTCACACCTTATTATGATTTGTCCTTTTTTAATGTACATTTTTAATATAATAAGTAATATTATGTAAACTTTGTTGGCTATTTTTTTTTGGTTATATGTGTATAAGATTTTTGTTTTATATTGCTGTATGTTTACAGAAATATATAAAATAAAAATAAAAAAAATATATTATTGCACATTCAGCCTCACGGAACTCGCCCTCGCGGTAGACTGCCTGAAAGAGAGTGATAGCTGGGTGTCCACTTCTAAAGGTCTACATAAAATCAGATAAGACAGCGCTATATACGTTTGTGTTATTCTTATCAAATTTAATTTCAAGCTAATATTTACACATTCCAACGTCAGAAGAATGAGTAAAGTCAAATTTGTGTATAACGACAGGACATGACTGGACATTGTCTGTGACGAACGTCTTCCGAGATGTTTCATGTTTGTGTGTGTAGATTAAACTAATTGACATTGATGCTTGAAAATTAGGCAGTTAGCGCGCGTCGCATAATATAATGTGCATGCAGTGCACAGTGCACATGTCACACTGCACTAAATAAGCAATAATCATTTCCGCTGATTGTAATTGACAGATCTGTATATCGGGCGCCCTTCTCTATTGTTTATGGTGTGTTGTCAATTAGCTCTACTTTATATGTATGTTGGGAGTGCAGCGGTCAACTAATAAATATCAGAAGATCATAATATGTAGAAGATCATAATGTGTTAAGTCGTAACTAGACCTTAGAATACACGACAACTTAAGACAACACGTTACCAAGATAGAATGAGCAGTCAATGTTGACATTTTCAACATAAAAAAAGAACCAATAAGATTCATACAACTACGTAAATAATAGACTGACAAATATAATTTATTTGACAAATTAAATCAAATGACAAAGGTGTTGATAACATTTTTTCTATAGCCAATTTCCATTCAATTTAACTCGAAGAAACTCGCTCAAATTAACCAAACCGAACATAATATGAGATGCAATAAAATACGATAATGAAATAACAGTGTGATGTGTACATACATAAATATCCACTCCCCTTCATTTTTTGGTTAGTTACAGATTCCCACTATAATATAAATGCTTTTATAACGTACGTTGTACATATAAATCAATGTTTATAGCTCATATGAAAATACTGTAAATACGTAATAAAATAACAAAAGTATTTAATTAACTTTCCAAATAATTGTGCCAATAATTGTGAAAAGATGTTTTTCTGGTTTTTTCCCTCTTATCATTATTAAAAATAATCTGTGTTTTTGTCTAACGGGCTATTTCACCACCTCCGGATAAAGTGCCCGATAACCAATCTAACACAAATCTAACGGATAAACTGAAAAATGCGTTTCACGACTCTTTGATAGCTCTATCCCATGGATAAAGTTCTAGATATGTTGTCTAGCGGAATAGGTTCGCGATAAGTGATAGATAAGTTAAACTGAGTATAAGTTATTTTTTAAATGATCGAAATTTATGACCAAATCGACGATGATATCGTATTTTTACATAATACGAGACAAAATCGGCGTCAGAGATTTATTCCAAATGCGAAAAGATTATTTTTCGGAGTTCGACAATATTGATTTCAAGGCGAGGTTTAGATTGACGAAAACGTCTGCACAGAACATTTTAGGACTCATAAAAGAAATTATTTTTTCTTATATCTTATTTTCTATAAAATTTTTATGCTGACAAACTAAATCCACCATCACGTTGATGTCATCCTCTCAGAAATTCGTAGTTCTTTCTCTTTTATACATTCTCAAAATATTTGAAATATCTTGTTTTGTGTCCACGTGTTCGTTTTGACCGCGTGTTTATTTACCGTTGTCCGTTGATTACTGCGACTTTTTACGATTTACAATGTGACAGCTTTATCAACCCATAGACAAGACCATTGAAATAGATGAAATTACAACGTTGCCACCCTTTATCCGTCGGATAACAATCTGTAAGAAATTTGTAGGTGATGAAACGCTCGCTTCATTTATCCTTAAGATAAATTTATCTTATGGATAGTTATCTAGAACTTTATCCAGAGGTGGTGAAATAGCCCGTAAATCTATATATTTATATTTTATCTGAATCTATATTTTATGTTTTTATATTTCATCAATGTTTATATTTTTATTTGTTTCTGTATTTCATATTTGTGTGTAATTAATTATTGAAAGTGTATATTGTAACAAGTAATTGGCTTATGCAGTATATTTTGTAAATAAATAAATACGAAAATAAACGAAGAAATTGTAGTAATACCTCACGAACTTTTATGAGTATTCAACAAATGTCATACAATCGTACGACATGGATTCACACGAACACATAGAAAATAGAGTTGCCATTAAATAAAAGTTGCATACGATGGTCGACAAGATTTAATCACAGAAAGATAACATTATTTGTGTTTTAAAATACCGTTGTCTACCTTAGGTAGATTTTTTCTAACAATCATCTCACTTTTTCTCAAGATAACTAACGTAATATCAGCCTTAGCCTTTAAAAATAAAAGTAGCTTTATAAATTGAATGGAAATTGGCTGCAGGAGAAATGTTATCAACATCTTTGTCATTTGAAGTTAGAAATAATTTTATTATTTATTCGCATATATTATTTACGTTGTAGTAGCTATGATTTTAAACACTACTATTTTTTACGTTGAAAATTTTTGCGTTTTATGTCAGCTTTAAGAGCTCATCCGACTTTAATTGAATCAGTGAATTCTAAGGTTTAGTTAATTTATGTCGTTACGGCGAAGTTAATGTGCATTACCTTATAAAAGTGTGCACAACACAAATATGTATATCCAAAAAAGCACTACATTCAGAATGGGTGGAAAACCTTATTGCTGAACTATGTGAGATGTTATAGTTTCATGTTGTATTTTCAATTGCCCGGCACTTACGAGACACCCGACCACAGTAATAGAAAAGAGTAGAAGCACTACCCTAAGCCGGTGCCTCACATCTTATTATACATATATCAAATAATCAAAATGATAACTGCAAAAGTCAATTGTTGACGCTCCAACATTTGTCTTGGACAATTATCCAAGCTGTCATGCAAATTACCAATAATAACATTAGTAGGTAGAGTACAACAATGTACATCGTATGGCGCTGTCTGATCCACAATATCAGCATGTGCAGTGGCCGTCATGGAAGGCGGCCAGCCAAGACGATAATAATATGTGACTGACCACTTAAACGAAATGATGCATCAGTGAGAATCTTCTCGTCGCTGTCAAACAAAAAAAAATTGTAAACCTTTTCCTTGATTCAAAGATAACCAATTGGTCAAATTGTGAATGATTGAAATCACAAAATTTTCAGACGGACTACGTCATTATTCTCATTACGTCATGTGATTCTCATAACACGTTGTTCTCAGCCGGGGTGGACATCTTCAATGTAAAATATGATAAGTTTCGTCGCGAAATAATGAAGGTGATACGCTCTTAATCTTCCTCCCTCGTACCCTCCTATCCTTACCATACCATAAGAATTGTATGTGTGTGTGTGTGAGGGTGTGTGTGTGTGAGGGTGTGTGTGTGTGAGGGTGTATGTGTGTGAGAGGGTGTATGCTTGTGTGTGTGCATGTGTATGTGTGTGTGTGTGCGTATAACTACATGAGTTGTTTATTATAATTTCTAGTTATTGATGGAAAACTTGTTATTGGCTCTCAATTATATGTTAAAATTATAATATAAAAAATGTAAATCAGGTGTTGGCTTCCCAAATAAATAAATAAATAAATTATTCCTAACGCAATCAAAGTAAAATATCATTGCCAAAACTACTACGGCAGCAGGGGCGTGCCTAGAACCTTCGGACTAGGCAAACCCTGAAAGAAAATTGGGAAATGTGTAAAATTTAATGTTTTTTTAGCATCGTTGTTCATATGAGTGGCCATTAAAATATTTTAAAATTGCATGCTAAAATAATATTTACATTTGTGGCCCTGTCAAGCATCGTATCTACATACGGTTCAATTTTTAATCTTGTAGTATGGTTTCAAAATATCAGGTATTGAATTTTTTAACATATTCATAGGCAAGCCAGGATTCTCGGTATCTATAAGCAATTCCGCTACTAACGGCGGATGTTGACAAGAGTGCGGGAGAGATTTTGGTTGCGCTAGAACGAGACATGAATGATACGATTTTTTCCATACAATATATTTAAAAAAATATCGCATATTTTTCCAATTTTCTTCTTCTTCTTCGTTTAGTAGACCCAGTTGGTCTGTTCTTCAGAAACTACACCTCCTGGGATGACGAAGTCCAACTATCCTTCCATCTCTTGGATGGTCTTCCGGGTAGGCGACGGTCAGAGGGGATTTCATTCGTCGCTATATACGCAAGTCTATCACTGTCCATCCAATGTCTTCTTCTGAATTTTCCAATACACTGAATAAAATATTATGACAAGATAACTGGCTACCTGCGGGGCCTAGGTTGCGTCTCTAAGGGCCTAAGAAGAGCAGGACGAACGCCTTTAGTTTCGCTCGGCAGTGACTCGTCAACTGTGGCGAATGTTGTTTTGTGGTTCGGGCACACCGCCGGCGCAGACGTCGGGTCAGACATCCTGTGTTGACAACGAGACGTCAAATCTGACAGGTGATGATTGCGTCGGATGCCGCCGGTGTTAGCCCGCGGAACCTTCAGACGCCAACACGAGTACCGAGGGGTTCGGGGACAAGCCCCTCCGACTCGATCGGAGTGTACATAGCGGCCGATTTCGAGACCGATCGGAGGCCCCGAAGTTTGAGGTTGGACTCTCGGGGGCAGTGGTTGAACCCGATGGGTAGTGGATAATTGTGTTGTCTGACGTTGCGGCTGTGTCGGGGATGAACAGGACCAAAGGTCCTATAACGTCCTCCGGAAATCCTTGTAAATATACACATATTCGTTGTGTCATGGCACAAATCACCCTCCTTATAAGGTGGGTTGCCTTATATTATAAAAAAAGGATTATCTATGTATGACTGTACTGATTGGCTGTGTGCACAAAACATTTAGTTGCATTCGATGTTTTGTATAGAAAACAAAATATCTTAAAATCTTCAATAATTTCGATTAAAGGGTTTATGTTTTATTCAACTATGCATAATGTCGCCAGCGACGTCATGTGTTAAATTCAAGTAGTTATATTCGATACACACGGAGCTATATTCGTATTTAACAAGTTTTTATTGTATTTTTTTTTTGCGTCTCCTTGCAAATATATCCATCACTATAATTTTACGGCTTGCACCGTTTAATGTATCCATAACTACCGAATTGACACAAGTACGAGCGCCGCTTAATTAATTTATTACTTACGAGTAATGGACCACCGCGATTTTGTTAGTCTTGTAAAATTTTTATTATGTTTTTAGTGCGGTAATAATGTTATATTTAGTAGGTGGTGAATCGTATGTACATAAAAAAATAATTTATTACACATGATAATATTTATTCTTGGTGTACTAGTTAGATTTTATGTTCATAGATGGACTCCCAAAATAGTTAACGTTATTTAAACACGTCCAATAGAAGATTTTTGAACGTTGGCAGTTGGTGATTATATCTTCAATTTGATATCATTTTACTGGTCACTCGGATGCAATTTAAATTTGTTCAGTCGATTGATTCAATAATTTTGCATCGTTATTAAATTACAATGTGACGCCATTACGCTTGGTTAGTAAATCAAATCAACACAAAGTACCTACTCATGAGAGAGACGGGAATAAAATTAACACTTCATAATAATTTAATAACTCCAAAGTTTTTTCGTTAACGCAGTCGAAGTTCATAATTTAATAATTTATAGAATAAGTAAAAGCATACAGTTGTTTATAGTCTATATAAGAGTAAGTAAACTAGTTGCATGTAACACATGAGATCCAATTGTCGATAGCGATAGTATGTACAGTTGAAGAATAAGTACCTACCAAACTATAAACCCATAAATCCAAATTATTGAATGTTTTATGATATTTTGTTTCCTATACAACACATGTATGTCAAGGCATGTATGTCAAGATATGATAGTATGGAGGTCAGTTCTTTTTTCCTACCCAGAATATGAAAACAGCATGATGGTATGTATGTATGTTTGTAAATTAAGTATCAAACTATTAAATCTTCTTAGATATTGTGTATAGGCGACTACCATACAAATTGTATGAAGCGATGTCGTCACTAAATTCAATTTTTATAAAAATTGTTATAAAAATTTGAGATATACTACTATAACGTTTATATTTTTTTTAGAAAATTAAATTATCTAGTTGTGGTGTTCGGCTTTTTTCGAAATTTTTGAAAAAATGGAAATACAGGCAGTTAAACACATAAATTTATCAAAAAAAAATCAAATGTTTATACCAATTTTCAGCGTTCTAAATTTTATGGGTTTGAGATAGATATTTGGAAAAATAAAGTAAAGATTCAAAAGTTGATAAGCCCTGATTAAAACAATTATTCAAAATTCTGAGTATTAAAGTTTTGTATTCCTATAATTTTCAATATTTTCTTTTATTTTAGGCTCTGCATTTAGCGGATCAGAAGCTGTAAGGACACACACACATAATATATTTGGATTGGATAATGGATTTTATAATAAATTATCATATATAAGTATACATGCATACAAATCCCTGACCCTGTATAGACCTTGCATACAAATTTCGCGTATCTTGTTTTGATACTTTGTCGACATGTTAAGAGAAATAAATTCTCTTGAAAAAATCAACAGTTGGACAATACAATAAAATTATGCCATTTAACAATGAAAGAAAAGTTTATCAAATAAAAAATGATTTCATATAAAATAAATAAAAAAACAAAGTATTCCAACGGGTATTGAAAATCAGACTTACATAGTATCAAGAACTCAATTAATGACTGAAGTAAAGTGTTGATGTATATGAACGACTGCTATATTACAATTACAATATTAACTATGTATAAAATGTTGTCATGAGCCAATCGGATTTTATAATAAATTATCATAAATAAGAAAATAAAAAAAGCAATAAAAAATAAAGTAAATCAGAACAAAACAACGAAAATAAAAAAACAAAGCAATGCAAATAAAGTACATTTAACGAGTATGGATTTATATGAGCTTAATGTCTTTGTGACAACACATATAGGTACATCGTCACACATTTCCCAAAGTAAGCATAAATGCTTTTGCTGTACGTGAACAAAATCGGTCGTGGCAGGCTTCGAATTCGATAATATGCTATTCATTATTAAAAAATGGTATGTTTGGATGATTTTAAATTGAAATTCCTAACATAAACGTGTATATACAATGATATGAAGCAACTAATATAACAAATATCGAGATTGTATAAATAAATAATTAAGGGGAGGACTGCTGCCAATGTACCTATTTTTCAATTTGATATACCATCATTATTTCTTATCAAATCGTTTAAAAAAAATTTAGATAGTTTGGATATTAATAAAGAAAAATACATCTTTACTTTTTGATAATGTTCTGTATAAATTATTGTAGAAAAATAATGGCATTCCCCGATTTTCAACGTTTATCTTATATTTTTAATAAAGTATAAGGCGTAGTATAAAATATTTTTTATTTTAATTAAAGAAGACAAAAATATGTAGAAAAATATGATGTGATGTTGCATTAATGCTTCAAGTTTAAGTGAATAAATCTAAAAAACATTTATTTTCCATTCAGCGCCATTGCGAAATAAAAGTTTTTTGGTTTATTAAATTAACCTGATGCATAAATGCAACGTTACATCGTATTTTTCCAGATATTTTGATCTTCTTTAATTTACAAAAAAATATAATGCTGTATACTTTATAGTTTTTTAGAAATTTAATATAAATGTCAAAAATCGGGGTATGCTTATTATTTTCCTAAAAGAATATATATACAGAACATAATTAAAAAGTTAAGGTATATTTTTCTTTATTAATATTCAAACTAACAAAGTTATTTTTTTCAAAATGATTCGTTTTGTAGTAATGATGCAAATTCATATTGAAAAAATAAGTACGTTGGCAGCAGTCACCCCCTTAAACTAGACACTGTTATTATAGAGATGGTATTACATGTAGAATTGTAAAAGACATCCTGAATGTTGTAATTTACATCGAGACGTTGTTGAAAAGGACACTGTGAACGGTTTTCAGGTCACAGAGTCAACAGCCATTCTGTATATTATCAATAGACTTAACAAGACTCTAGAGATGTTTAAGCAGGTAATATACACCATGTAAAATTAGTAATAAACAACCATAAGGTATGTAAAGATGAAAAGTGCTACGATACTTAAACAAGCACTTTATTGTTCTGACGAGAATAGTGATATGTACTACTTATTGCATATTTTACATATATACAAAATCAAATTAGTGTTTGTAAAGGTTATTTTTCTATAATAGGTAGGTACTTATTTTTATATCAAAATCAATAAACTGTCATAAAGACTTAGTAGCGTTGTATAAGTTGTAATGTAAATAAGTAACATACGCTAATTACTTAATCTTTCATTTAAAAACTGACTTCTAGATGAATGTGTGTCTATATAGAAAAAATGGGGTTTCGTTCTCTCTGCCTATCCCACGAGGGACATGGCATGTAATATTATCCTTCCTACAATTGGCCTTTGCAATAATACACAAATATTTTACAAATTGATGAGTTTCGTGATTCCCATAATCAAATATCTTGGCTAAGTTCAGATGGAACCACCCCAGAAGTAATCCCTTTCTAAAAAGGAATCATCGTATTCGGACGCCGCGCCGTGGTAAAGAATTATTATTAATTGCAGATGACTTTGCACATGTAAGAGTTTGACCTTTATTTCTCATGAGTTCCATAATCAGAACTTGATGAAATTTATGTGTGTGATCACCTCATTCCGCCTTTTCATTTGCCATTATCTGGTCCTCTGGATTGCATCTTTACCCCATCAATGGGCATACATATCAGAAGGTGACTAAAATCCTGGGTTGCGCCGTAGTCATACAAATATAGTGTCATTATCTGCATTCATCTGCATGGGTGTTATCATATACACCCATTTTTCAAGGATCACTCTGCGTCGTGTGACACTGACTTAAAAATCTGTCGATGGTGGTGCAAGAATTAGACAGATCTTCCCATATTGGTATATTATCACGTGGGTGAATGCATCCACAGCCTTGCTCTAAGGTCATGTTTCCATAGTTTCTCTCTCCAATATAATCATTCATACAATTTTACTAGATTAGTTACATACTAGGATAAGTTTTTTTTTTGTTAACAATAACATGTTTACATGAGGTACTTATGTAGGTATTGGTTTGATAAATGTCTCTACCTGCTGATGTTAGATACCCACATTACTGGTTATAATTATATAAATATTGACAGCTTTTGCTAATCGATATGGCGTGTTGGGTCATATTGACTTAACCCCATGAATATCCGCCTGTTTGCTGCCGGTTGCAAAAGTCAAGAGATTCCATGACTATATTATAGAATATAGATACATATTACAAAACCGACATTTGATTTACCTATTACAAAGTAGAAAACAAATTGGATAGTATAATAAATTATATACCACCATGCCATTACCCTTTTTGGTGCTGGCAGAGAAAACCAAACGTCACACTCCTTCTTTTTCAACATCCATTTAAAAATAGATGCCTATGAAACAATTACATCATAAACATTATCATTCGTCTATTTAAATAAGTATCATAAATGCGTAGGCTATATATAAAAGAAATAATCCATTATTCGCAATCATTTAGGTCCATACACCGTCTCATAAGCGCTTTTCTATTATTCTTACTTTTTCATCCTTCAATATCATTACATAGGGTGGTAGTTTTTTAGCCGATCTTTACATCTTTTCATTTTTTTCCTACTTTATTCGTAAAACAATAATTACTTATTCCGTCTTTTTGTAAAACAATCTTATGGTCTTCATGTTCCTCATGACTTATCCTTAAATTACAATATTATATCTTCTCTAGTCTTAAATCTTCATTTCTTATCCCTTTGCAAAGATTAGCAGTATAAATAGTTAACTTTACATAGATAATGTCTTAGTTTTCTTCATCATTGTAGACAGATCCGGGTCCATTGGGTTTTCAAAATCTGCAGATGCACTGAGTACCTATCTATAGATAAGTCGAGTCAGCCAAAATATGCGGATATAATTTAAAACAATGGTTATCCATAGTAAGAAACGTACACATTGTTCTTAATATAAGTTGTTAGTTATTGCCGAAATTCAAGAAATTTTTCGGCGTGGAGAGGGTCGGTTTGTCCACACATGTGATCAAACCAACCAATCATAGTAGGTACCTACTCAAATTAATCTTTTGCGCACACACGTGACTTTTCTAGATGTTTAACGGTAAGAGAACCATAACTTTTATTAGTTTTTACAACCACGGTCAATATTCTACGTCAATGTTCTATACATACAATAAAATCGTAAATATTAACCTATAGTTATAAATAGACTTACATAAGTCAACCAAACTTTGAAATATACATATTATACCTATAAGATAATAATAACAATAAATACATAATATATAATGTAAATAAATTAAACTCTACTGCGTGGTTTTAAAGTTTTCTTCATCACTGTTTATCTGTAAGGCTTCAAGGCACGCAGATCATTGAGGGACAACCGGGCGGAAGAAGAAAAGCCGGTAGACCCAGGCTGTGATGAAATAGGGCAAGATTGGAGGATTACTGAAAGAGACATTAATGGAGGTAGGATGACGAGTAGGAGGCGAGGATTGATGGGATCCAAGGTCCATTTGAGCTGTAGAGCTATCAAAAGAAAGAACGAGTCCACGAATAACCGTGAAAATCCTTTATTATGCTACGTCTTACCATAAACATAAGTTAAGGGGAGTTGGTGATTTTTTTAAATTTTTTTGTGACGGGGCCTAGATATCGTCAACCCGACCTGTGCCTTCAGGATTTGCTGTTTTTCTGTTCAGATCATGTCGTAATGTAAAAGGGTATAATTTCCAATAAGGCCGACGTTTCAGCCGAATGATTTCGCATCTGTATGTAATTTTTGCGTCTACACCAACACAGAATCAGTATTTGGTTAGTGTCGTCTCATTGTGTAGTTTTTAAAATCTCAGTAAGTACGAATATAATCGTTTTTCACAATTTATTTATTAATAATAAACCATGTAAAGCCTTTGTGATAAGATTTATTGTCTGAAACATTTCCATGGTTATTTAAGTTTACTAAGTAATTGTGAACATTAAATAAAGTTATTTTGATATCTTATTCATTCTTTTATTTTGTTTTATACGAAATACGATCTCCATACGACCAAAAATTTGTCTTTTTCACTAATAATCATAATTGTGGTTATGTTTTCATCATTTATTAAATTGTTTTAGTGGATTTACATATGTTTTAATCTAGTTTTATTGTGTACAAAGTGTATTTAAATGCGTGATTAACGATTAATTGCCAAAAAGTTGCCAATAATGATAGCTGTCATACTTCATATGACTGATACATCGGTCATTTTTTTCCTACCTTTTGGCCTGTATATAGAAGAAAACGAACGAATCCAGAGGGTCTTGACCCAACCCTGGTTATAAACGCCTTTAAGAGTTAGCAGTTCCTTTTTGGAAAAGTAGGTACATTACCAACTGAACGTACGAAGGTATAGGTCGCTACTCATGTATGATAGTCAAACGTGGATAGTGTAGTGGTTTGATTGCTGTCCCGAAGGCATGGCGCCGATTACACGAACCTATCACCATGGTATGGCATAGCGGCTGCTTTTCATAAGATAATGTCAAAATACACATTGCTAACACTGATTCTACATCAACAATATTATCCTAGATGCATGTAACACATGAGATCCAACTGTCGATGGCGATAGTATGCATAATTGAACAATTCGTACCAAACTATAAACACTTAAACACAAATTAATAAATATTGTAAGCTGAAAAGTAATGACAGAATACAATCTACTTATATACTGTTGAATAATAATAATAATAATTTAACAAAATACATTTATTAATCATTTTTATTTAACAAAAGAAAAGAAAACTTACAGAAACAATACACCACAGAGACCACTCAGTATTTATATAAAAACAAACAAAAAATATACAAAACATGTTAAGGGGGGGACTGCTGCCAACGTACCTATTTTTCAATTTGATATACCATCATTATTTCTTATCAAATCGATTTGAAAAAAATAATTTGGATAGTTAGGGTATTAATAAAGAAAAATATATCTTTACTTTTTGATAATGTTCTGCATAAATTCTTGTAGAAAAATAATGGCATACCCCGATTTTCAACGTTTATCATATATTTTTAATAAACTATAAGGCGTAGAGTAATATATATTTTTTTAAATTAAAGAAGACAAAAATATCTAGAAAAATATGATGTGACGTTGCATTAATGCTTCAGGTTTAGTAAATAAACCTAAAAAACATTTATTATCCATTCAGCGCCATTGCGAAATAAAAGTTTTTTTTGGTTTATTAACTTAACCTGATGCATTAATGCAACGTTACATTGTATTTTTCCAGATATTTTGATCTTCTTTAATTTATAAAAAAAATATAATGCTCTATACCTTATAGTTTTTTTAGAAATTTAAGATATATGTCAAAAATCGGGGTATGCTTATTATTTTCCTACAGAACATAATTAAAAAGTTAAGGTATATTTTTCTTTATTAATATTCAAACTAATTAGATTATTTTTTCAAAATGATTCGTCTTGTAGTAATGATACAAATTCAAATTTAAAAAAAAATAGGTACGTTAGCAGCAGTCACCCTCTTAATGAAAAAAATAATAATAATAATAAAAACCATGGGTGCTCATTGATTGGCATCATTCCATCACTTTACCTATGTCTATCTATGTAACTAGGAATAATTCCTGTTTTAAGTAAGGACAATTTCAATATATTTTCACTACGCTTTTACACCATGCGATAGAAATTTCAATCGATCGAATTAAAAAGAATATCCCAACATATCCAATAAACTCTTTTTTGCCTTCATAACTTGAGAATCTCTACCATAGCATTCATCATGTCCTTTACAATTTTATAGATTCAAATAACTGTATATTTTTCTGTTTTATTTTGATTTTTTTTTATTATTTCCATATATTTTTTTTTGCATTTTATAACATGTAACCTTAGAACGAATTGGAAAAGTACTGCCTCAACCCCCCGTAGACAACGCAGTACTTTTAGTTAGCTCAAGAAACGATAACTCAATGCATGGAAGTTACAGTTGTCAAGTGGCAACTGTCACTTCCATACATTGAGTTATCTTTTCTTGTTTCTTTTCTTGAACTAAATGACACGTTGTTTACGGGGGGCTGAACAATCTCGTCTAGTGAGGCAGTAAATATCCAAATAAGAACTTTTGTAAATACCTAGTATGTTTTTTTTAAGTCATTGCAAATTTTTTTAAATTTACATTTGCATTCAGGACCGTCCATATGTATAACCATCATGACGAAACTCATAGTATGTATTTTCTAGATAATACCCATTGATAAGTGAATGTAATACATTAATATTTTCAAAAAAATAACTGCGTTGGTACTATTTATATATAGAAGCGTAGAGGATATGTACATGGAGTAAGTTTTAGAACCTTTAAAGCGTTGAATAATACCCTAAGGTGTGATGAACTGATCTCTATACCGTGGTTTACCACGCCCCTTAGTGTTTGTCTTAACACACCGTCCCCTTACTTCGAGGTATATCTTCTTCACTCCACACACCACTCGTGACCCTACCGTGAGACAATAACTCAAATCATATTATAACTCGTCTTGATCGATGGTCCTAGAATTGACGACCCTCAGCCAGAAAGGTTTTTGGAGATTGAAGATAAGACCGACCCTTGACGCTTCTTGTGAGACCTTTCGAGAACACTGTCTGGAATATCGTTTTGTGCATTTAAGTACAATGTTTACATTAAACCCGTCCATTAAAAATAATCAAAGACATGTTTCCAAGATAGTGAAGGGAATCCATAACTCATTCCCATTTCAATATATTGTTTTATTTTTAGCTATGAAGTATTTATAATATTTTAGGGCATGCTTTAAATACATACCTGTCTAACGGAGGCCGATGAATATCGATTCAGCATTCGGAAGCTTTCATTAATTTAGTTTGAATGATGCTAAATAAAGGGTCTATCTATTTCACCACTTCTCTTAACTTTTCAACTCCACTTCTCCATCAGAAACCAACATACAGACAAATAATAAGTGGTCCAGTGTCTCAAGATCCTGATTTGCTGAATGTGGCGTAGGTATTTCAATTGGAATTTCTTCAATTGCTTGAATATACACTTTCCTTTTGTAATCGTATGATTTAGATTACAATTTTAGATTTAAATTTTTTATGATTTAGACTACCCTTTTTTTCTTAGAGACCTATGAGAATTTTGCTTTTACTATTCCTTCCCATATATCTTTATAACAGCGGGTAACTATTTAATTTCATCACAATACCGCCGTGGCACAGTTGGTAAGCCGTTTGGTTTCTGTGCGGGCGTCCTGGGTTCGATTCCCAGCAGAGGAGAAATTTATTTAAATTTATTTCTCACGCAAATATTGCTTCTCTGGGCTGGAAACAGGATTAGTTGGAAGAAATTGCCATACGGCAATAAACTCGCCACTTGCGCTGGGTGCAAATAAGTGTTCATTATTATTATCACTACCACTTCTATTTGTGACTATGTTTGAGTGCGATGGCTTAACCTAATTAAAAAAAAAAAGAGGGTTGTGGCCAACGATATACTCCTCATTAGCAAGACACTTCACAAAGTATTCAAATTTTGTATGGAAAATTTTCAGCATTCTCGTGAAATGAGTTTTCATCAATTGTTTTTGATTTAAATATTTTATTATGAAATCTTTATAATTCTTCGATGCCATGTTATGAAAGTGATGTGCATTTTAAGAAATTTGAAAATAAAAATATCAAATTTATATTAGGTATACTATTTTGGGGTCATTTTGAAATGTACGACAGTTAATAAAATGAGAAGCTCTGATCAGATATCCTTGAAAATCTAATGAGGTCTACGCGAGTAATATTAAAAATTCAAATTTTTAAAACTTGAAAATGATCGAATGTGTACCTATTTTAGTCTGTTATCGATTAAATAGAATATAGCACATAGTAGGTACACACAAAACTACTAAAAATATTGTGATGAAACTTTCAGAATTCATTCTATGATACTAGTTGATATTCTGCAATAAAAAATAACGTTAAAAATACGAATTCATAATTCCCCACTCACTTGAGTAACTGAGGAGTAAAAACCTAACGGCGGTCGTGTTGTTAAAATATCCGAAATTCAATAGAAATAAACTTGAATATCCTTCAATCGTATTTAGTTATTAGCAGCGGTCAGCGGTCGTATGCTAAAATCCTCATAGACCAGTAGTCTTCTCGCAATGTGAAATTGTCCTATTTGATGACATTGTCCTATTTGCCAATACAGAGCAAGAAATTAAATTAATGTTAACAGACCTCAAGAATCAATGCATTAGAGTGGGACTAAAAATGAACATTAATAAGACAAAAATTATGTCCTCTATAGGTTCAGAACCCATAAAAATTGATGGTCAAGATATTGGCAGAGTAGAATCATATGTCTACCTCGGTCACACCGTGAAACTGGGAAGATATAATTTAGAAGCTGAAATAGAAAGAAGAAGAGGTCTAGGATGGGCTGCGTTCAGCAAATTATCAAATGTTCTTATATCTACAAATATCCCAATCCACTTAAAGAAAAAAGTTTTTGAGCTCACTTACGGCTTTGAAACATCCGCATTTACTAAGAAAATGATGGAAAAGCTAAGAGTGACACAAAGAGCGATGGAAAGAAGAATGTTGAATATTTCGCTAAGGGACCACATAACCAATAAATGGATTAGGAAGAACACAGGAGTTGCGGATGTGGCCAAAAGAATAGCGGAGTTAAAGTGGAGTTGGGCGGGTCATGTATCTCGGATGTCAGATGGACGATGGACAAAAATTGTGATGGACTGGAGGTCAAGAACGGGAAGCAGAAGCGTGGGAAGGCCCCAGACCAGATGGTCCGATGACATAAAACAAGTGGCAGGTCCTGAATGGCGAAGAATAGCACAGGATAGAGACCAGTGGAAGTCCAAGCGGGATGCCTTTGTCCAATACTGGACTCAAGAAGAGGCTGAGTAAGTAAGTAAGTAATGTGAAATTTGATAATGCGCATCTAGTTTTCCATGTACGCTGTAGAAATCTCTAAGAAAATGCGACTTTTTTCCCGCCTAAACCTCAATTAATATTATATTGTACACACAGGCCCGAGATATCAGTCTTAAATCGTTGGATTTGGTAATCGAAGTTAAAAGTTTAGGGAAGATTAAATTTCATTCGCGTATTTCAGTGCAAAATGAAACGTCAGTTACGTAATCTTCAACTATAGATATATTTTACGTTTTTCTCTTTTTCTATGGTTATTGTCTATAACGCATCTGTCAAAATTGTAATAACCTTAAATGATACGTGACGCGAAGCTGTGACTAAATATTATTTTATTATTATAACAACACATTATTTTATTTGTTTCATTACTCAGCATGTTACTTTTTCAATTTTTTATACCGATCGATGTTTTTTTTAATTAAAATCAAACATTGTAGTGAAAAAATGTCATTGAATATGTACTACGTACGTAGTACTACAATGCAAAATGTATGTACATTTTACAGATGGATATGGAACTAAGTGATAATGGTAAAATAGTGTCTTATGTAGAAAATTTAAGAATACACATTATATATATAGAAACAGGATGGATCAATTTAAAAAGTGGGATGAAAAAACATCGCAAAAATAAAGTTGCGTGCCTGACGTTTCATTATGGCTGACAGTTTATTTCGTTTGTTGTCAGGCAATACATCGTAATTATGTAAAAAATAAAATAAATATTAAATACATGAACCACTTCTATATCAAGTCTTTTATTTTAACAACAAAAATAAATCATGATTATAATTATTATGCATAGTTATTTGTAGTATAAAATGAAATAAAACATTAAAGCGTGCGGCGATTAGTACGCCACCTGGCGAAAAAGACTAGAAACAATACTTAACTCAAGATTAAGACACGCGATCCGCCAGAAACGTTGAGTTAAATATTTGTCGTTTAGTGACGTATTTAAGGGAAGATTAGGTACTGAAATACGCAATATTTTTGTTAAACTTGAGTTAAACTCCTAAGGGCCGACTGAAATACTGGGCCACAATCGCCTTCAACAGTTCTGAGAATCTACTTAACGTTATTTAAACACATATTGACGTTAAAATTAACATAATTCATTATATATGCTGTCTTCGCTTATATTATTAGCTTAATATATATCAAAAAACTAAAACTTAATTTATTATCAATATTTCAACGAAAAATATTGAAAATTAAGTATTGGTTATCTAGGCCATTAGATTTTCTTTAGATTAACAACTTTGTTTTACGAGATCAAATCTAATTTTATAAGTATGTATGTAGGTACCTTTTGTTGATATAGTGGAAGTTGATAATTATAATATTGATATGCAATTATATTATGCAACAGTATGAGTACATTACAAAAGTATTTTTGATGTGTTTAAATAATATAAGCCTTTTCAGAGTATGGATTGTCTTGGATGGATGGAAGTGTCTTGTTTTTTTTATTTTCTTATTATATTGCCCTGTTTGATTTGTTTTATTTTATATTGTTTATTATTTTTTTATTACTTTCTTATTTTCGGTTTATTTGTATGGTATCTAGTGATTTTATATCATTTTTTGTTTGTGAATCCATTATTATTATAATTGTTATTTTATTTTTGTGGCTCATCGTTTTCATCATTTTTTTTTGTTAAATACTTTTGTTGTAACTGCTGCATTTATTTTTTTATTGTAAAAGGCTTCTAACCGTATATACAAATAAATAAATATCACTCTGGGAACAGACAGTCATATACCTACAATTTTCAGATCAAAATTCGTTCATGCAAGATTCGATATTGTAGGTAGATAGTAGGTACATATTATTTGTCTTGAATGCAACCATGAATAAATTACTTTGTAATAATAATGTAGGCGATTTTCTTGTTAGATAAACAAATACACAATATTTTGTTTATTCGATCAATTAATTTTACAAAGTTTCTAGAGATAAATGTTAAGTCTTAATTAATCATGTCAACTACTGCTTTGAAAGATAGTTGGCGCCAAGTTCTACCTGTCATAAAACTGCATTAATGATTCGTTACTCTATAAATATCGATACGAGTATTATAATATTTGCTCATAGAAAATATTTGAAAATATTCTGATTTGCCTTGTTTTCATTGCTGTGTTTTTAATTTACTTTATTTTGTTCTGTTTCTGTTTTTTTTTTATTCTCATTGTAAAATGGTAAAAAAAATAATAATGTTCTATATATGTGTAGACATATTGATGGTTGATTAACAATATAATTATAATGTACGAGAGTAGCTTGCACAGACAAACTGTTCATACAGTTTAGTGCAAAATTTATATAACCAAATGTAAATTGTGTAAATTAACAAATAAATAAATAAAAAAATAATTGTAGTTTATCAAACAAATTCTATGTAGGTAAGTGCACTTTATCAGAAATATACACAATTTTTCATTTCTGTAATTTGAATTTATTTATTAATTATCAAATAAAAAAAATTTAAGTATTATCAAATAAAAATATGAAAAATCTTGATTTGATATTGTATTTCGATAGTTATTTTTACTCCTTTTAGTGAACAACTTATTTTTTCTTTTATAATTTACATACTTATTTATACATCTTCACATAAAGTAAGTGCGCCGGGGCAGGTTTATTGCCACATTTTTCAACACTATTTACTATTTTTTTATGTTAGAATTATCGCGTTTAATGTCAACATTGTCGGCCTTCGTGGCTTAGTTGGTTAGGTATCTGACTGATGATCCAAGATGGTCCCGGGTTCGATTCCCGGTGGAGACACAGTTTTTAATTGTGTAAGTCTCCAGAATGTGGCAACTTGTTATTGGGTGCATATTAAATTAATATTTGACATAGTACCTACCTGTTAGTTGCCCGAGAAGCAGTATTATATAAATAAACTTTGACAGGTCATCCGACATTGGTAAAATGACCAGTGCGTTTAGTAAGCTCTAGCGACGGCAACTGGTGACTCAATTTTGGCTGTAGCACCATTAAAAGAACAGTATTATAGTGTTGTACCTAATTTGTCAAATGTACAATTTCTTGATCTCGATGTATTTGGTTGTGCTTTGCAGCGCTGTACAAGCATAATAATATGTACATACATACGATGAGTGAAGCTTTATCAAATTATTCTTCGATACATCACCTGCAGTCTTCACATACATATATATACCTACTCATGTACATAATATTATGATTGGAGTAGTAAAACTGGCTTTTGGTCCAAAGATGATGGAAAGATTTAATTTGCCTTTTTCTTATTTTAGCGATTATCTTCATACTCTGTTACACAAGGGCTGACAACCCGTGCCTAGTTAATTTATTATTTAATTTCATTACAATCATTATGAAGTTACAATTAATAAACGACGATTTAACTTTGTGACACACTTTAACAAGTATATTTAAAAAAAATATTAATTACTTCATTCGTATCAAATAACTCAAGTGAATTGTGATACATAAAGACATATATTATAATATTGTTATTTCCTAGTGCACAAATGACGGGTCGATTGCATGTCAATATTTTTTTAAAGCATACTAAATGTAATTTATAATATTGTTTTTTTTTTCTAAGAAACCATAAACATGTAAATTAATAGTCACTTTTTCGTAATATTTTCACCGAAAGCAAGTGTAAATAAAAAAACAGAAAGATTGGACAGTGGGATATAGTTTAAAATATGACTGAATATAATAATAATAATGAACACTTCCTTGCACCCAGCGCAAGTGGCGAGTTTATTGCGAGTTTTTTTAGCTTCATCAGTCCACATTTGACTTCATAGAACATATACTGACTGCTGGTAACAAAACAATGAATTATTCCTATCTAATGTAGCTTCTGAAAAAGGTTCTGAAAATACAGTATATGTCCACGGTCCTAATTCTTTCCAAATTATCATATGTGGTAAGGCATGTGTACATTGGCGAATTCTGATCTGGCGAAGTGTTTTATTTGTCTAAGAAGAACTTTGAGGAGTGCCATGTTCGTCTGGTGTGTAAGTTAAAAAAAAATCAGAAATTCTCTACAGTCAATATTGGAGTTTATGTATGGCATAAAGATATATCTTGAGTCACAAAAATATTTAGGTACATTTTAAAATAGATAATATTATATTATGAAATGCTGGTTGTGTCAACCCTGTAATCATTGTTGTTTTTGCAGGGCAGTCACGTAGCGGCACATGTAGTTGTCGAGTTCGCACGTAATTAATCGGCGCCCTTATTACTTACACCGCCCCTGACCTGATCACACCATCTTATAATAATAACACTCTTGTCTCATATCACCATCACCTCTCTGCCTACCCTACCCACCCATCAACTATTTAATTTTATCGAACATGCCGACCGTATAGCGGATAAATATTTTTTTATTTATTTATAAATTTATTGTGTATTTTTATAAATAGGTATATTATATACCTACCTACTTTGTCCAGTTAAAAATGATTCAACGTAAAAAGCATCGTTCCATGTCCCTAACAGTGTAGGCAAAAAGAATCGGATGGTCATATTTCTTTCTTGATTCGCGACCATCTCCTCAACAACATTCATGCATCGTATGAGAAACGCTTTACTGTTTTTTATTTTGTTTTTAAATTTTTTTTTTGTTCGAGCTTATTGCAATTTAGCATTTCAGAATATCTTTCCCATATTTTTAATTATCTCAATAGAGACGAAGTTGGAATATTTATTGTAGGAGAACGGGGAAATCAAGGCACCTACAGGGCTTACGACCTGTCCACATTGGTACAAGTACGTAAATAAGACAAAAATGACCTTATAAGTCTGGCGCAATTCAGGGGTGACTTCTATGCGAAAAATGCATTGTCACCTCACATATAAGAATTGTAGCTTTCATTATTTACAAAAAAACCAATTCTCTCAATAGATGGCGTTACAACAAAATAAATAAAAAATAATAAGATTGTTGTTCATAATTTCACCCATAGATGGCTGTAGTAAAAATTCCTTATTTTCAAGCGAAAAGAATTTCAGTATTACAATATATAGAAGTTTCAAAATTGAATTGATAGGGATCTCATTAAAAAGGCATAATTGGTGAACGTTGCGCAAGCGCATAAAGTGATCACGTAAACCAGCCGATGACAGGTCGTAAGCCCTGTAGGTGCCTTGATTTCCCCGTTCTCCTACAATAAATATTCCAACTTCGTCTCTATTGAGATAATTAAAAATCTGTTAAAAAATATCTTTCCCATAGCCGTGCCATCTTTTTACTCCTCACTACCCCAATTTTAAGGTTATTTTTGATTGCAGATTATCAACTAGTATCATGCTGAGATTGTGTTCTTAAAGTTACAACACAATACTGTGTGTGCTGTGTACTATGTTCCTCTTTATCGATAATGACGATAATACTCATTCGATTCTTTTCAAATTTTGAAAATTTGTACATATATTTATAATACTCGCTTAGACCCCATTAGATTATGAAGGATATATGATCAGTGCTTCTAATTTTTTTTAACCGTCAAATATTTCAATGTGACATTAATAGAAAAAAATACCAAAAGTGTTTTCAACATTTCTCTAGTGAATGTTCGACACACAATTTTCAAATTCAGCTTAAATGCCCTTGAAATAAATATTAAAAATATCCTTTTTTACAGCATTTTTTTAAATTACTCCAGGACTATGTGTCGTAGAGAAATAAATCTTTTATATGCTTAAAGAGTGCATAAAATCAAAGTGAATTACCGACAAAGTTTTATCATTTCAAGTCAGGTTTGTTCTTAAAATGCAAAAAAAAATCAACAAATATTGAGTTTCTGATAATTTAAATCACGTATAAAACCTTTTTAACGCACGCGATAAGTTACCCTTACTAACACGCAACTTTATAGTTCGTTAGGCGGTTTTAATATATCATGTTTTCAGTCACTAGATTTTACGTTATATGTCCTCTTAAAGGATGTATTTTGAACCTCAAAAGAGAATAAAAAAACTGCCGCCATCTGACTACAAACTCAAAAGTCATAAAACTTATAAAGTAAACCACGGAGTCGTGTAAAATTCACGCATTGGTGGTTCGTTTATAATTTTGACAATATATGTTGGACATGTATGTGTTCACAATATAATACAATGCTTCATATTTAAATTTCTGAAAGGCGTGTCAAAGTTTTTAATCTGACAGGACCATACCTTATATTAAGTACCTTGAACATTCTCATACAAGCTTCACCTGAAGTCTGCGCATTTTTCACCTGATCCCAAAAAACATTTGTTTAAGGACCTGCATAATATATTACCTACCTATACATTATATTAAATCATCATTATAACATATACTTCAGCGGTGTAGCTAAAAATTAAATTAGATAAAAAAAAACTTTTTCATACATTTGCTGAGGGCAACTAGACCCTAGAGGCCTAGAGTTTGCTGCCTCTTGCAACGTGACACCGCAATGTCCTTCCACCTTTTGAGGGGTCTTCCAGGCATGCCTTTTCTCTTTGGTTTTAAATGAAGGGCAATGTGCAACACTTTTTATGCTTCTTTTTTCTTCGGCCGTCTCTCCACTGCTGGATGTAAGGCTCTTCTAAATACTTCCACGTGGGGTTTTTGGACCCATCCAGCTCATGGTCTCATTTCAGAACTCTGGTACTCATTTGTCTATCTATTATCTGTCAACATGATCTGTCAAAAAGAAGAAAC
Organism: Molanna angustata; assembly: GCA_963576475.1. Taxonomy (NCBI): domain Eukaryota; kingdom Metazoa; phylum Arthropoda; class Insecta; order Trichoptera; family Molannidae; genus Molanna; species Molanna angustata. Next base: position 33,132,042 of record OY754977.1, read on the forward strand.
TCAAGAATAAAAAAAAATGTTAACGAAATGTGCCATGTGTTACAAAGGAATATTTTATATAATTTGTTACACCAATGATAAGAATCTTTTCATGTAGCCGCCATTTGATTGATCCTCTTCGCTAACCTTCGCCTCCATCTCAATATGAAGCTGCTTCCATCTTGCGCTGGGTACCAGATACCTACCTACATAACACAATCAAATTCAATTTAAAATGGGATCAAGCATCCGTAGCCTTCGGGGTAAAAACATAACCTCAATATTAACACGTACTAAATTTAATCATTCTATGCTAATTTTTGAGGTAGACGGTTTTTATCGTTTATCACGAGAACTAGCCAAATTGGTAACAACTATGTATACAAAAAAAAATATAACTCGATGGTATGGGATAAAAAATCCTATAGTCATAAAAACAAATAATTACATGGACCTCATAATATAAAGGCTTCCGAAATTCATATTCGCATTATCAATACATTTCCGTATTTTGTCAACAGTCAAACGAGTGGGTTGTGGCCAACGATTTACTCTTCCCTACCAAGTCACTCCACATTCAGATTCAAGTATTCAATTTTTGAATGAAAATTTTACAGCATTTTCATGTAATGAGTTTGTTTATTTTATTTTTTTTGATTGAAATATTTTATTATGAAAACTCACTAATTCATCAATGTAATTTTATGAAAGTGATGTGCGATTTTACCATTTTGAAAATAAAAATATCAAATCTGAAGTTTTTTGAGCTTAGGGTAACTTCGAATATTTGACAGTCAAAAAAATCAAGAGGCACTGATCATAATATTATATATCCTTCAAAATCTAATGGGGTCTAAGCGAGTATTAGACATACAAATTTGCAAAATATGAAAAGAATTGAATGAGTAGGTACTTTAGTATACATATGTATGTATAATCGATAAGGTTGAATTACACAGCACACACATACACACAGGTTACAGTGTGTTGAAACTTTCAGAATACAATCTCAGCATGATAAAAGTTGATAATCTATAACTCCCCACTACATCCCTATGGGGTAGCGAGGAGTAAAAAGGTGACATAAGTAATAAAAGACTTGATTGCATATACATCGACACTACCGTATATACCTATATTTATTTATTTATTTATTTATTTATTACTTCCATCAACGGCTAAATAGCCCTTTACAATTACATACAAAATAAAATAGTACAAATACGTTAATAAACTGAAAACAAAAAGAGATGTATATAATATGTACGAACATTAAAAAAATGAAACATAAAAAAACAGTTGGAAAATAAGACATGAAACATAATATAAAAAAGAGATGCCTAAAAATATGTACATATACATCCATACAATATACAATACACAAAATATGTACATATACATCCATACAATATACAATACACAAAATATGTACATATACATCCATACAATATACAATACACAAAATATGTACATATACATCCATACAATATACAATACACAAAATATGTACATATACATCCGTACAATATATAATACACAAAATATGTACATATACATCCATACAATATACAATACACAAAATATGTACATATACATCCATACAATATACAATACACAAAATATGTACATATACATCCATACAATATACAATACACAAAATATGTACATATACATCCATACAATATACAATACTCAAAATATGTACATATACATCCATACAATACACAAAATATGTACATATACATCCATACAATACACAAAATATGTACATATACATCCATACAATATACAATACACAAAATATGTACATATACATCCATACAATATACAATACACAAAATATGTACATATACATCCATACAATATACAATACACAAAATATGTACATATACATCCATACAATATTCAATACACAAAATATGTACATATACATCCATACAATATTCAATACACAAAATATGTACATATACATCCATACAATATACAATACACAAAATATGTACATATACATCCATACAATATACAATACACAAAATATGTACATATACATCCATACAATATACAATACACAAAATATGTACATATACATCCATACAATATACAATACACAAAATATGTACATATACATCCATACAATATTCAATACACAAAATATGTACATATACATCCATACAATATACAATACACAAAATATAGGTATAGATGCAGAAACAAAATTATATAAATTGTTTTAAAAAAAGAATATAAATAACCATTTAACAACAAAGTAACGTAAAAATGGATTACAAGAAAGATAGAAAAAGTTAAAAGAGAGTCCCATATAAGATACCATAAATTCAAAATAAAAATAAAAAAGTAAATAAAACAATTATAACACTTTATAACGAAATAAAATTGACATTTTGTTTCAATGAATATTGATGCAATAAGTTTTTATATTTTGACAATGACAAGTAATAAATATCGCCTAGACTAGAGTATGCATTACCCAAATAATGAAGCCGTGCTATTGGCGAGTAATATTGTTGTAGTGTTGTGGCAATCCTACAATATATCTAAATTGGATTTGTAATCTAGTTTTGAGTAATGAGCCAAAGAAAGTATTTATTTTATTTATTTATTTATTATAGATTGTTATAAAGTTTCGATCCAAAACAAAAATCGTGTAAATCATCACAAAATAAAATAAATCATCATCATAGCTTAGCTATCGGCCATCGTTGTTCAATTTATTATATTATCTGACTTCTTAGCGACAGGTTCCGGATTCGATTTCTAGTGGAGACACTGTTTGAAATTGTGTTTTGAGACTGGATCTGTGCGACAATAAATGTAAATATCATAATTAGGTGTGTGTTAAATTAATGTTTGACATTGTGTCTGTTAGTAGCCCGAGATGCAATTTAAAATAAAAATAAAATAAAGACAAAATGATATGCGTGTAAAAATGGTTCATGCTATATTGATATTTATAGTTTGTTATTATGATAAGAATTCTTTTATTTGCCTTAAAATGTCCACAGCCTCCTAAAAATTGTCCAGATAATTATTATTTTCGTACGATTATTTATGTTGTCATATATTTATTTAAGATAGAGTTCATTGCTATGTACAGCGATGTTCGAGGGAATTTCTTTGGACCCATTGGACATGTGGACCTTGTAGCCAGAAAGAGCAACTTCAGTGTTTTCAAGACTTTTTGTCAAATGTACGTTTCACTCTTGTTTCCACTTTCTTTGGCACTTTAAGTGCAGTGTTTCAAGGTTTTAGAGTTTTTCGCTTGTGTGTTCTTCAGTTATTAGACCCCATAAGCAGAACGGGAGGTGGTGAATATATACATAGTTGATTGCTGCCTATAAGTATACCAAGAAGCAAATATATAAGTAAATTATTTAATATTATTTTTCTTCAATAATGTAGTTTATAATCACATCTGGCAGCATTCACTGATTCAGTGTGGCTAAGTATGTAGGTATTTATTCACACCATTCATCTTTATATATATTATATTCAGTCAGTAATATTCTTATGTTCATGCTTTGTAATTACTTTATTTTATTTGAGTTGTTTTTTTTATTCTTTGTTTCTTAATGTATTTACTTTCGTGTTTAATTTATTTACGGTAAAAAAAATTTGTAAGAAAAGTACAAACAATGATACATCATCTTTAGTTAAAAATATAAAAGAAAAAAGTAAACATATATATGTATAAGTGAAAATGAAAATAAAAATAGTTTTACCTTTCATAGAAATAAGAATTCTTATTCAAATACAAATTATATAAAATATGAAAATAACAAAGAAAGTAACAATAATACAAATACATAAGTATAAAAATCAAGAGAAAGATAAAATATATAAAGAATAATAAGAAACATATAAAATAGAAATTAAAAATGAAAAAATAGAAAAAACAATTGAATATGTTACTACAACAATACCGATCTCAGTTCGATTTTCAAGTCGTATAAGCTTACATTGAAAATGTCACCAACAAAGGCATACTTACCTTTCTTACATATGTGTTTTTAATTTTTATATTATCTGCTAACTTTGATAGATATTATGAATGTTCATAAATTGTGTTCCTTTGGTTAAGTTTATGCTGTGTGATCTAATATTTAGTTTTGTAAAGGGCTTTAAGCCGTGAATGTCTCAATAAATAAATAAATGTATGTAAAGGAACAGTATTAATCAACATTTTCTAAAGATATATTTTGTTATAGGTACCATCCTAAGAAAATGCAAAACCAGAGGTTTTCTATTACATATTAAAACAGTGTTTTTGTAATATTATTAAGAATTTCACGCTTTCTACATAGCGTAGATTTAAATCGTATTAAAACTGCGTGGCTCACCGTGTCCCTTATCGTTCTGCGTTTGTCCAGTCGCTAGATTTGCAAATTATATTTATAGGCAAGTTTCATTATTGGCAGATTATAATATTTAGAGTCGGATTAAGAAGGTACTTACCATACATTTACACTGAGCAACTTGGATAACTCGAATGTCTTTAATACGAATTTTTTCTCGTGGGTTGTGGATAACCTTAAACTCTCCATTATAAACTAAGTGTACATTTTCTCTTCTTGAAGGTTGACAATCCCTAAATGCATTTTAATGAAGTAAATTTTTATTACATTTCGAATCAAATATCAATTTCCCAGACGCCAAAAGTTTTCATAATATACCATGCACATAAAAACATTGTCACGAAACTCACAGTATGCACCTTCTATATGATAAGTACCTGTTGAAAAATTTATGTATAAACTTACTTTAACAATAGACGAGCATTTTTGAGACGATACATAAATAAAGATGAGGCGATGGATAAAAATGGAAGAATGGATGTGTCAAGATAGAAGAATGTGATGTTCGGTTCTCTCTACCTACACTGTGAAGAAAATGACATGATAGTGTGTAGATGTAGATGAATTTGTAATACTTGAAAGTAAAATAAAATACACATGTCTCTAGAAACACATTCACAATTTACGGAATAACTAGTCACTATGGATTTATAGCAAATCGATCAACATTGACTAATCTAATGGCGTATGAAAATTTCATAAACGCTTTTGCTGGAAAAAGTCATGTTGACTCCATATATACAGACTTCAGAAAAACTTTTGATCAGGTGTGTCATGGAATATTGCTGAACAAATTAATGAATTTGGGAATAACGGGTAGTTTTATGTGATGGATTGAGAGCTATCTGTCAAATATAAAGCTATATGTAAACTTAAATAATGTGATCTTTGTGGCTTTTACTGCCACTAGTGGTGTACCATAGGGTTCATACTTGGGACCAATTATTTTTTTTTGTTTATATATTATACTGCTGATATATTTTTTGATGTTAAATATCAATTATTTGCAGATGATTTAATACTTTTTTAAATAATTCATAAACAGAATAATTGCTTGAAATTACAGGAAAATTTAAATAACCTTTTTGAATTGTGTAATCTGAATAAACTCTTTCTTATTACCAGTAAAGGTGAAATAATTATATTTTTTAAAATTTATAAACCTATACTTTATGGCAATAATACTTATCGACTCTACAAAGTGTTAGAAGAAATTATTGATCTAGGCTTAATTTTTGATTCCAAACCAACTTATGTTACATGCCATATACATTAACTTATGTTATTGCCACATAACTAATATTGTTAATCATTCAGAATGACTTTTAGGATTAACAATCAGAATTACAAAGCAAATTACAAAAATCCTTAGTATTCAAATTCTGTTCACATCAATAGTGCGAATTATTCTAGAGTACAACATCGTCTTATCTTCACATTACAACTCTCACATTCAATGAATTGAAACAGTGCAACGTAGACTTCTTAGTTATGTGAACTTAAATGTTTATTCCTAGAGAATGAATAGATTAGAATGCCCTTCTCCGTTTAACAAATTTAATAAAACTATCAGATCGAAGAAAAAATAATTGACGTGGTTACATTACACAAATATATAGTACAAATAAATAGTTCACTCGAGTTTGGAAAGTCCTGCGCTAACAGAAATGATTAAGTACATACAATATACCATGACAATCCAGAAGACAGACAGTACCATTTTATTACAACAATACACGTACACAGACAGAATATCACTCCCTAGTCAGTCGTCTCCACAATAATGGTAATGAATACTCTCATTTAGGTGACATTCTTATGCTGTCCAAACATAAATATAAACGGACAATGTATATACACATTTTTACGAGACAAATAATGATATTTTTTCATGGTTATATCTTCAATAAGTAAAAAAATATTTAATTATTGAAGGTATAGCCATGCTTTCAACTGATCGAAAAATACATCTTCAGGTATACTTTTATAATTCGTTTTTATGAATAATTCGAATTTTTAAGTAGTCCCATTTACATCGAATTATCCACTTTCAACGTATACAAGATTACTATAGGCGTGGAAACTGCATTGCACCTACATAGATGTTGGAGTGGCGGCTTGGAGCGGCGGTATGAGCGCGTGATTAGAGGCGCCTGTAAGTGATTGCTCGGCCCGCCCAGTCAAGTCTGTATGTTTAGTTACGGACTATTGGGTATATTTTCACTGATAGGCGGTACACCCGATACACCTTCTCTATGTTGTATGCATGATATGACATTAGTTCTTATGTTCAATCTAAACACAGCACTATTCGCGCGGTGAAACTATTGACAGATTGATTTGCAATGTTAAGTCGACATAGATAAACTGCATACATCCATACATAATATAGTGGTTGCTACAAGAAAATCATGTCTTCTATCTACCTCTATAATGGGGAACAATGCGATAGGTAGGTATATTTTGATCGTACCTAATAGTAGATAATTTGTCGTGTCTCATCTTGTTCTGTCGATTTGGTCACGTCCAAAGGATGAACAGCATCAGACTTCCTCATATCGTGCTGCACAATCAGAGTCACGGAACCTACCCTCGTGGTAGACCGCCTAAAATATGAAGGGATAGCTGGGAGTCCACTTCGATGGAGGAGCAGACTTCTTAAAACAGACCAAAAGGTATCAATGAAGGAAAAAGAAGAAGATAATTTGAATGTATAGAGTATGACTAATTTGAATGATGAGTAGTATGACAGAGTATGATTAAATTAGCTAATTTCGATTTCGAATGAAATGTTTTTTTTTTTCTCTAAGGCTTTTCACCCAAAAAGGATCTTGCAGCTCTTACTAATCAGAAACATTATAGATTACACAGATTCAGTAACAAAAAAAATACTCATATTCTTTACAATAGATTTAAATATTTAACTATGAACCTGAGGAGAGCTCCTCCCAAGAAGGTAAACTGTGGAAATGGGGTATTGGACATTCTCAAACCTAAAAGAAATAGCGCGTCCCTGATTGGACAACCAAACAGAACGTGATCCGGCGTTTCCACAATGTTAATTACTAAAATAACTATAAATTTAGTTGATTAGTGTTTCCAAGCTTAACATTGGTAGGATGTTATCATAAAGATGACCCTTCGTCAGTCTTATGCAGAATCACGTAAATTCGATGGCAATACGGTGACCATAATTTGTTCGATCATACCAAAGACAAGAGAGGCTAGCTATGTCTAATGAAAGCGCATATGCTTATTCAATTCCTTTTTCTTCTCCTTCTCTTTTATATAGACCATTGGGTTTGTTTTTAAGAGACCTACTACTCCGGCGAAGTGCAGGACTCCCAGCTATCCCTCCATCTTTTAGGTCTTATAGAGTGGGTTCCGTGAGGTTGATAGTGCAGCACGATGTTAGGAAGTCTGATGCAGTCCATCCTTTATCGCCATAGATATCACCAACCTCATATGTTCTGTTGTTTCTCACTCGGTCTCTCAAAGCTTTGTCTGATATCATACTCAGTGTCATTTCTGCATTGGTTAACTTCTGACTGTAACTGCTCGTGCCTCCGCACCATATGTCATTAGCGGTCTTTGTGGTTTGATTTACTTTGTTATATTTTATTATAACCTATAAATAGATCAAAATAAATAGAAGTAAGTAAGTAATAGATTTAAGTTATAATTATCAACATACACTGCGTTAACGATAAAACTTTGCAATTATTAAAATAAGTATTGATTACACTGGTCTACATGAAAATCTGCCCTGACACATTCCCTGCTGACTCTTATGTAAAATGTGCTCGTGATCCAGGGACAGATAAATCATGGAACAATCAGGAACAAAAAGTCAGGGCGGTTGTCTTCAAAAAGGGCGCATAACATTCTAAAATGTTAATCATATAAATAAAAAAATCGCAGGTATGGCGCTCGGTTCTCTTTGCGTACCTGGATAGAGGCTCGACATGATGGTGTGTATGTAAAAAATCCCGCTTAGTCATTTTAGACCCTATGTGATTTTACATAATTTCAAAATGTTCTACATATAAATCTCCAAAAAAAAAATGGAGGGGGGGGGCGGATTCAAATATATTGCTACGGTCGCAAAAACACGTTTATCCGGCCCTGCCGTGATCCGATTTTCCACATCACCCACCGTCAAAAATCTTAACTTGTATATACGAGGACTCGAAGATGAATATGAGGTTAATAAATTGGGATAGGATTAGGAATAAAAATAAAGAATACATTATGAATAAAATAATATTGGTCGAAACGAAACTCAAATTATGTACTCTATACATTTAATTTTATAGTTCGTCACTATTCTTTAAAAATACAGATTTGAATTACGTTGAAAAAAAAAGCATATTGTATTTATTATATTAAATTTCATCCAAAATTGAAAATGCAGTTGAGTGAGTTAATTGATTGTTCAAGAAGCTTCTCTGTTGCTTTACACGGACCTGCATAGAATCGTATTGATCTATTGGGTACCCATCTCTATTTTATTATGTCTGCGAGTATTGTAGATACATAATACCATTCTAATGACTTTAACTGGATATGCTGCAGAAGCTTTAAAAGATGGTCATATTTCACCTTTGGAAATTGATACTTAAACATTTACTCCGCCAACATGTAAACCCGTATATATGTAATATACAAACCTGCATCAGCTTAATCCAAGGTTTGTATCGTTAGTTGTTAGGCTCTTTCAGATATCAAATGTGCTTGGTTTCCATAATCACCGTTATTACTTTTGAAATAGCCATTAATCTTTATAATAATCCTTTCTTCAACAGCCAAGGTGTTTAATAATGTAGATTTACACTTGGTGGAGTAATGCAGGTACACATGTCTACATCGAAAATTGCTTTGTCTTGATATTGCTATATTTCACCCCTTGGTCATTGTCTTCTTTACGCACGAGGTCTTTCTGAAGAACTGCAACATCAAGACTCTTTATTTGTAACTGAACTTGAATATTGAAAATAAATATTTTTTATTATACCTCAACCAATCTACAGGTCTATGGAGTATAAATATTCAGACATACATACATTGTAGTCGAACAAACCTTAGTTTAATTCCAATGGAGAATCTATCAATCTTATTTTTAAAGTCTTTGGTGAGACATGGCCATATTAATCACAATTTCTCAATATTCTTGTTTATTTATTAATACATTACTTGTATCTAAATACTATACACAACATTCTACATAATATGTATATAATACTTAGACACCATTTACTAATAACACTCATTTATAAGTGGTCAACTGTCAATTTGTTTATCGTAATAATTTGATTTCAAACATAACTCTATCAATTATTTACACTTTGATGTTTGAGAGAGCTCGAGTCGATAACAGAGCAAAAGCAAGAGACTGCCAGACTTACGTCATAATATGAAGGCTGATTGTTTTTATCTGTGCAAGGATACCACAACAGGTATCAACGATAGGATAATATGCACCCTGACTGCTGGTGGCTTTTTCAGATTGAACAGCTTTCCAGGAGTGAAAAATTGCTATTTTAAGACGTCAGATATGATATGAAGCGTGAAACTATAAAGCGCGTTTTCTTCATATCTTGAGAGTGAGCATTACTTTAATTTAAAAAACGGCATCGATCTACTACATAGATAAAAAAAATAAAAAAATAAATAAACTTTAAATATTAGAGAGAGTAAAGGTAACATTCATTCCTTTGATTAACGCAAAATATATTTTAATACTTCTCCACTATTATTACTTTTATAATAGTAAGTGTGGGGTTTTTTTACTGTTGGCCATTATTATAATGTCTCAACCAACCTTATGTTGACAAAATTTCGTCAAACAAGTGGTTGAGTATTGGTGATTTAGACGCGGATTTAGAAGGTTTTATAATAACGATTCAGGATAGAGTAATAAAAACTAAAAATTATCAAAAATATATAATAAATGATAGTTGTAGGAAATGTTTGGCTTTTCCGGAAACAATCGAGAATATAATATCAGAATATACATTTAGACATAACCAAGTAGCAAATATAATACATCTCAATTTAGCTATTAAATATAAATTAACTAACGCGATAAACATAAAACCATATTATTAATATGATCCGATTTCATTTTTAGAAAATAATAATATTTCGATTTATTACTATAAAACAATATTAATTGACCGGTCAATTCAACATAACAGGCCCGATATAAATTTTGTATATTCATTCCTTTACTTCATTTATATTTTATTGTACCTACTTACTAACCTTAATGTCTTTTGGGTATTCTATTGTATCTTCGTATCACCCCTTCTTTCTATATTGTTTCTTTATTCTCATTTTGATGTAGATGGTCTTCATCTGGTTCACCATTCTGACGATATGAGGCATTGAGCGATACCGGTGAAGTTGCGTTTACGAACTAAATTAAATATTAAGTAAAATTATGTTAATATATTTTCATAATTTTATGAAAAAATATGAGGTTTTAAAAAAAATACAAATAAACCATTACACCATTTTCCTAGTGCGGTAGGCAAAAATAACCGATTGCCATACTTTTGTATCCTGGCACACATCCATCGCCATATCAACATTCATACATCGTGATATATCTTCGTCTGTTGTTCAAGCTTCTTAAATTTCCGTCTTTCAGAATGTCGTTCAGATGGCCGTGCCATCCTTTTCTTGAACGGACCCGATCTCTCATTCCATTCCTGTACCTTTTCTTCGTAAGGCGTTCCTCATTGATTCCCTCAAGGGGTCATCAAACCATCTCAAAACTGTAACAGCAAAACCATTAAACTTAAAAGCTTAGTCTTGATATAGAATTATAGTCGTCACTACATAATATACTGTTTATATACAATAATTACACTAAGGTCAATTTGTAAATTGATTTTAAAAATATTATTTCCGTTCATTTATTCATTTACATAATTGATACATGTGTTTTGGGTCGTAAAAGAAATAAAAATATATATTATATTTCATTGTCGTCATATTGTTCAATATACCTTTGAAACAATTTGCATTTAACAAGTCAGATTTATAATAAAAACGAGTGGGTTGTAACTTGTAACCAACACTAAACTCTCCACACCGTAGTAAGCGTTCATTTTTTTCTTCTTGAAAGGTTGACAATCTCTAAATACATTTTTATGAAGTACATTTCTATTAGATTCTTAAACAAATATAAGATTCCCAGAGGACAAAAGTTTGCACAATACACCATACACACAAAAACATTGTCACGAAACTCATAGTATGTAATTTCTACAGTTGAGAAATTTTAAGTAAAATTACATTACATTACAGTGTATCAATATTGATGAGGCGATGTATGTGTATAAAAGAATGCGTTGTTCGGTTCACACTGCCTGAGGAAGATAGAAGTGGAGAGTAAAAAAATACACTTGTCTATAGAGACACATACAATATCAATATGAAGTTGATCACTCAATTTTCCCTTACAGAAGCTATTTTACTTCTGTTATATACAATTTCAAATATGAAATTTATTTCACATTGATATGGCAGACCATTTTTTTTTCTTTAAATTTTGACAATTCTTAAATGCATTTTTGATGAGTGTATTTTTGTTGTATGAAACTTTCAAACAGTATAAAAATATCCTGATTTTCCAGACCGTGAGAGCATTTTGATCATTTAGACACATGAAATCATACAGAAGTAATGAACAGATATCTATGTAAAACTAATCAGCTCTAGGTCTATGCACTTTACACATGTTATGATGCTAATGTGAAGTCGATCGGACTTATATTTTGGGCTGTAGAGAGGACACAAAAAGGATAATCCGTATGATACAAACAAACACATCACGATGAAACTCACAGTGTGCACTCTCTACATGATACCCGTTGAGAAATTGATGTAAAAAATACGCTTAAAATTTGTGAAATCATGACTCTCCACTATTTCATAGTGCGGAGAGTAAAAATAATTCCCTAATAAAGATGTTGTAGTCATTGTTGTCACAAATTTATTACTTCATAATAAGAATGTGAATAATAATAAAAATGTCCAGAAGTTCAAAGTTAATAGAATAATTTAACTATAAACAACCATATTAATATTTTGTTTATATGACTTTATAGTATTTGTTGTTATTTTATTATTGTTCACAGATAATTATTGAAATATATTACTTTAGTTTTTGTAAAACAATATCAAAACATGTAATTTAATCCAACATTTTGTATGAATTATGTTATTGCGTGTGTAAATTACAATTTAATTTGTCCCTCGCGTTATATATTCACAATCGTTAAATTTTATCGTTGTAAAACTCGAAATGGCGAACATACAGAGTTGAAAAAAATAATAAATGCGTAGATTCGACATTTATTTTTAAGGAGATTTATTTTATTTAATAGATTCAATATTTATTGCGTTAAATTTGATTCAATATTTATCCTATTACGTAGATTTAATAATAATAATAATTATAATAATAAACAAAACTTTTAAAAACCTCATGCAAAAAAAACTTTTTTTTTTATTTATTTTATTAAGTACACTCAATATTTATTTATTATGTATTGGGGAGCACGGAAGGAACCTCCACGCGGTGCCCCCTGGTAACAGAAATTCTCTGGCCAATCCTTCCACCACAGCAACGCAACAATGCGTTGCTGACACGAAAGAAGAAGAATATTTATTTCATTAAGTAGATTCAATATTTATTGTATTATTCTTCTTCTGCATGAATATACACATAATTTACATGCCAGGTGTATAAACTGTTGGTTTTTAGATTTGTGTAGTGGTTATATTTTTTTTACACTGAACTGTAAGTATTAACAGTTAGTGGAAGCTCCTCTTGCACACTGCAATCAAATAGTTATTCAATATAAATCTAAGTGTATACAAAACATCAAAATGAAACCATATTACAGTGATAATAAAGCACAAACAAAAACATTTGCATTATTTAACTTATTTATCAACCGTTCAAAAACAGAAGTTTTATACACCTGACATGTACCACTAGTTTCAGTCTTATAGAGTATTATTCTGACGATGTGCCTTGCACGAAACGCGTCGTTAGTCAATTCAATTTAATAGAACGAAAACCATTTTTTTAATGCGTTTGAAATTGTCTTTATGAAAGTAAAAAAAATATGATAGACATGAATTATTTTTAAATTAAATTAAATTTATTTTTAACACATATTATGTATAAATTATAGCTTTCTGCACTCCTACTCCATATAAGCTTTAACCATACCAAATTTAAAACTCCTCCGTGCGCGCAATTTGCTTAAAAAGGTGTCCGAATTTTCCGCTTCACGTATTAATACGATTAATATTGTATAGATTTAGTATACAAGTTTAAGAATCGATACATATAAAAGCAGCTTAGGTAAATAATTATAATCGTACGTAACATCTATGATTTACATAATAATATTCTCTCGTTCAATAATATCGGCTGGAAAAGCTGTGAATGTTTTCCAACAGAATACATTGAAATAATTTTGATATTTTGCAAGTGGGATCTTTTCAACATATTGAACTGCGCTTATGTTTACCCTTTACTGGTCATTATATTAAATTTTTATTGATGCTTGGCTTAAATATTTTAAATGCATAATATAAGAAGTGACTTCCTTGGGTTATGCTGACGACGTTTTTTATTTTATATATTCACTTATACAACACAATATTATAGTATAAACATTACAAAAAAAATCGATTTTTTCCCTCTCGGGAGTCAATGATGTTTATTGACAATTTTTATAATTTTTCAACAAATATCATTGACTTCAGACAGGGAAAAAATTGTACATGTTTTTTAAAAAAGTTTATAAAAATTAGAAATACATGCATCTAAGAATTACAACATGACAATATCTTTAAACAAAACGAAGTGCTTGACAATATCAAAAATAGCCGTTTAATTAAAAACTAGTAATTGAAAACAACCCTATAGACCAGGTTATATGTATGACTTACATACCTAGGTGTAAAGATCTCCAGCAGCAATGACCTATACAACGAAGTCCGAACACAGGTCAATATAACATTGTCGTAGCTGGTTGATTACAAAATTCTGTATAGAGAAATAAACACATGTTTACTACCAGCAAAATCAAAATACACAAGGTGTGCATCCGCCCAATTATGATATATGGGATTCAAGTAAGAGCCGACTCCAATTGAATAAAAAGCTGTCTTAGAATGGCTGAAATGAAGAACCTGCACTCCATTCCTGGAATGACTCTCAGGGATAGCATCAGAAATTATACGAGCAGCTCTTCATGCGGTGTCGAGGAAATAAAAAGATGGGGACGTAGCAGAAGACGCTTCTGGGGAGACCACGTCGAACGGATGGATGGCAATAGAATTGTTGACCTCCTGCTCACAACAAAAAAGGACAAACAAACTATGAAAAAGATGAAAACAAATATTTCTGTGTGTATAATTATCATAGGACAGTGAAGGGTTAACGCACGGGCAAATCATCGTATATTTTTTTTAATCTTTCAACCTAATAAAAAGTATGATTATCATCATCATTAGAATTCTATCTGATTTCTCTATCATCGTCGGTAACATTCTCGTCTTCAATGTATGTTAATGCTAAAATAGCTCATTTTCTTTGATCTGCGTGCATACTTCTACGACTGTATATATGCTCGCACCACCAGCTAATCATCATTTCATTCATACATTTTACATAAACCAAATATTTCCAATATTTAACAACATTCGCATCCAGACTTATGGAGGGAACTGTAAGAAGGAAGTTATACATAATTTATAAACAACAAAGAAGAATTACCTAATTTTATTCAATTTATAAAATGCTAGTATGCAGAAATATCATAAATTTAGATGGGTCGGTGGCAGAGCGGTTAGCGCGCTGGGCTAGTAATCCATTGGTCGCGAGTTCGAATCCTGCCTCGACCGATTTCGTTCACCTAAGCACAAGCATTTATTTGCCTATTTTAGGGAACGTAGGAAGATGTATATGTAATTGTTTAACAAGGACATATTTATTTTTATTTAAAAAATATATATACATTTAAAATAAAAAATACTTGATATTTGTTCTATTTACATTAATTTGATTATTGGCGCGTTACGGTCATCAGAATAATTGATTAAATAACATTATTCTGACAAATAATGTTATTTAATGCCTTCCACGAATTGCGTCAATAATCAAATAAATTTAAATAGAATAAATACCTTTTTTTATTTTATATTTATAATATATCTACATATATACAATGGAGTTTTATCAAGAATTGTCGATTGACAAACTAAACTTACTTAGTTAAAAGCATAGATTAATAATCATCATCATCATCATCACTGGCTCTACAGCCCGTTGTGGACCTTGGCCTCCTCCAGCATTCGTCGCCATCTTCCTCTATCCTGACAGGCACTCCTCCAATCCCTTATTCCAACTGCTTCTACGTCCCGCTGCACACCATCCATCCATCGGAGTTTGGGTCTACCGACACTACGTCTACCTTGGGGCTTTAAATGAATGATCCTTTTTGGCACTCTTTCATCACTCATTCTTTGGACGTGCCCTGCCCATCTCAGCCTCCCTGTTTTGATGATTTTTACGATGTTTGGTTCTTTGTAAACATTGTAGACCTCTGTGTTGTGTCGTATTCTCCAAACTCCGTTTTCCTGGATTGGGCCGAATACTTTTCTGAGTATTTTTCTCTCAAACACCAGTAGAGATGTCTCATCTTTTTTACTCAGTACCCAGCATTCAGAGCCGTATGTCAGTACAGGACGTAGTAATGTTTTGTAAATGGTGACCTTTGTTTTCCTCGACAACACCCGAGATGCAAGATGTCTTCTTAAACCATAGAAGCATCTATTAGCCATGAATATTCGGCGCTTGATTTCAGTGGATATGTCGTTCACATCAGTCACCATTGATCCCAGATAGGTGAAGCTTCTAACGGATTCTATTGTGTGAGAGCCTATATTGATTGTAGTGGGGGTCTGGTTATTGTGAACAGTTTTGGTGACTGGCATATATTTAGTCTTACTAGCGTTGATGTGAAGGCCCATTCCATTAGCAGCCCTCTCTAGCTCAACAAATGTCTCCGTCATTGCCCGCTGTGATCTTCCAATTACGTCAATATCATCTGCGTACCCCAGTACTTGGGTTGCTTTATAAAATATCGTCCCAGTTGTTTCTATTCCAGACTCTCTCACGCATTTCTCCAAAGCAATGTTAAAGAGCAGACAAGCCAGGGCATCTCCTTGACGAAGTCCATGTAATGCATAAAACGGTTCAGAAGTGTCGCTTTGAATCCGAACTCTACACTGCGATTGGACCATAGTGAGCCTTACCATCCTTATGAGTTTGTTTGGAATTCCCAGACACTTCATCGCCTCATACAAGTGCGCTCTGTTGATACTGTCATAAGCAGCTTTGAAATCGATAAAAAGGTGGTATGTGTCGATATTATATTCCAGGGTTTTTTCCAGTATTTGGCGGAGAGTGAATATTTGGTCTATAGTGGATCTTCCTGGGCGGAATCCGCTTTGATACTGTCCCACCAGGTTTTCTGCGTATGGTAGTAGTCTGGCAAAAAGGATGCTGGCAAACATCTTATAGCCTGTATTTAGGAGGGTTATACCGCGATAGTTAGTACATTCCAATGCATCTCCCTTCTTATGTAGGGGACATACAATTCCCATCTTCCAGTCGTCAGGCAAAGCTTCGAGACTCCACGCCCTCTCAACCATTCTATGCAGTATTGTAATCAAACATTCTCCTCCGTATTTGAGAAGCTCGCTAGGGATATCATCATGACCTGGGGATCTATTATTTTTTAAGCATTTAAGCGCTGTTCTGACTTCTGTCATACTTGGAGGCAGCATATTGTCATCCTCCTCAGTGTGCAAATTATCTATGTCATTATCACTAGTGTCACTATCATTATTTAAGAGATCTTCAAAATGCTGAGCCCAACGCTTCAATATATCCACCTTATCATTCAATATTTCACCATTCTTGTCTTTGCATGCAGTCATTCTCGGCTTATACTCTTTTCGCTGATGATTTAACTTCTGGAAGAATTTTAATAATAGTACCTATAAAATACTCTTTAGCCTGCAGTAAACGCGACTGCTTTATGTTGACTAATTTGGTCAACGTTTGTCTACGAACATTCAGTAATCACTTGGCCGTCTGCGTGATACGTTCTCCAAATAGGGATTTTTTTTTATCTGCTTGCAAAATTATTTACGTAGTCATAACGAGTAGTACTATACGAACAATGTCTACCAGCAGAGTCATACATATATTGACACGAGCCGGCCAATAAAATGGCTTCACTTTTTCAGCGAGGTATTGTATGGGAATGAGTATTCTATAGTTTTATTATTATTCTATGGTTAAAAGCTAATACTTATTGCACTTCAGAGACGTTCTGGCATGGTACATATTAGATGAATTTAAAAGGGACGAAGTAAATCAGTAAAATCATATATCAGTCTACATTCATGGCTCAGTTGGTAAAGCATATATCTATTGATTCAAAGATCGTTGGTTTGATTCCCGATGGAGACATAGTTTTAAATAAAATTGTGTTTTCAGTCTGGATCTGTCAGACGATTAATATCGCAAGTCTCCAGAATGTAACAACTTGTTATTGGATGCGTGTTAAATTATTACTTGACAAAGTACCTGTTATGTAGTTGGCCGAAAGAAATATAAATAAATGGTTTTTATTTGTAATACTTTTTAAACAATTATTAAAAATCTTTTAACTATTATTTGACTATCTTTAAACTATTATTTGACTACAAAAAAGGTGTAATGTTTAATAAAGTTAGTAATTTTAAGTATACCTATATTGTAGTTTTGCTCCTTCTTACCTATAAAAACTGTAGTGAAACATTGTAAATAAATATGTGACTCATGATTCAGAAGTAAAATTTACATTACACATATATTCATAAGTAGGTGGGTTTGTAAGTAAAACAAAAATATTGTATGAAATATTTTCACAGTTAAGGAATGTGGCATCTAGAGCTGTTTTACATCATGACGCAGCATATAATACAGGATAACCATAAACTAACGTAACAGGGATATCATATTTATATTCTCTTGGTATATATTATGACGGATACCTAGCGAACGGACTGAGGATGAAAGCAAATCTGGTCTTTGAAATGAGAGAAAGCAGAATAACGTGTCAATTAAAAAGAGAGAATTAATGGCTAGAGCAACACAACGAGTATATTTTATTTATTTATTTATTTAAATCCATACGTATACAAACAAAATACAGAATAACAATAATGGAATAATGCAACAATAGTACAAATTGGACAGTTTATAAATAAGCTGGTACTAGCAAAATGCTCCAGGAGGATACATAATTGTATTATTTTTATATTGTCTCATTGGACGTCCAACTAGGTTACCTGTTTTAGGAAGTCCGATATAATATAATAATAATAGTAATAATAATAATTAAAAACTTTTATTGTGATAAACAATATGGCGGACTTATTGCCCGCAAGCAATTTCTTCCAGTCAACCACCATAGTAAATTCAACCAGTTAAAGGAATAATTAACAAGAGAGTACAAATAAAAATTAAAAATAAATTAAAAAAAAAAAAACAAAATAAAAAATACACCAGATAGAGACACTATGTTTATTGGATGGGTGATAGGAGAGGAGAAAGGATGGAGGGATAAAGGGAAAAGACGTGAATTTGTGGATAAAAGTGTGACTATATCTATCTGGGAAGCATATTCCAACGGAATGGACGGCCTGATAAGGATATCGAAAGAAGAGTTGGCAGGAAACATAGTGAATGGAGCACTAAGACCAGTTATGAAAGATTGCAACATATCAAAGGTAATAAAACGATGTATAACAAGGTACGAAATGAGGACACAAGATGAAGAAAGATGTAATTAATAGAATGAAAGATATCAAACTAATATGGTTTGGCCACTTGGAAAGAATGAATGAGGACCACCTGATGAAGAAAATATAGAAGGCGGACAGGAATGGAATAAGAGGTCGGGGTCGCCCAAGAAAAGGATGGCACGTCCATGTGAACGATATTCTGAAAGGCGGAAATGTAAGAAGTTTGAACAACAGACGAACAGTGGTTCAGAATTCCGGATACGGCGTCACTTATTTGGTTGGCGCATGATCGTGTTGAGTCTGGTGTGATGGCCGTTAACCTCCATTAGGAGCGGCACAAGAAGACGAAGAAGTTAAAAAATGAAGCATGAATATGTTATTTAACAAGTAAAATATTGGGCGATGTTTGATCATTTGTTGTTCGAATTGAATTGTTTTATTTTTTTTTATTTTATGTTCTAATAACATGTACTATGCCAAATATTAATTTAAAAGGCACTCAATAACATGTTGGCACATTCTGGAGACTTACGATATTCTGGAGACTTACAATTAAATACTGTGTTTCCACCGGGAATCGAACCCGGGACCTTTGGATCAGCAGTCAGTTACCTAACCAAGTGAGCCACGAAGGCCGCCAAAAAAAATATCACATCACTTTTGTTTTATATAAAAGAGTGATGTAATAAATGAAACACCGTGTAGTATTTGTATGAATCAATGTTATGTACAGGAATTTCCGGAAATTATTCACACCTTTTCTATACATATAAAACCTAATATATGTATAAACTAGGATTCCGCCATCTGCACTATTATCAACTATCACACTAGGTATGATGAATCTTTTTTTCTATTTTATGAATAAACGCATTGTATTTGGATTCTTCAACCCATTTAATTTCGACGGCAGATTCACAGATTCTAGGAAAAAAACTCATCTTTTAAAAATGTATTGGTTACGGGCTATTTCACCACCTCTGGATAAAGTGCCCGACAGCCAATCTACACAAATCTAACAGATAAACCGAAAAATGCGTTTCACGACTCTCTGATAACTCTATTCCATGGATAAAGTTCTAGATATGTTGTCTAGCGGAATAGGTTCGCGATAAGTGATAGATAAGTTAAACTGAGTACCTATAAGTTATTTTTTAAATGATCGAAATTTATGACCAAATCGACGATGATATCGTATTTTTACATAATACGAGACAAAATCGGCGTCAGAGATTTATTCCAAATGCGAAAAGATTATTTTTCGGAGTTCGACAATATTGATTTCAAGGCGAGGTTTAGATTGATGAAAACGTCTTCACAGAACATTTTAGGACTCATAAAAGAAATTATTTTTTCTTATATCTTATTTTCTATAACATTTTTATGCTGACAAACTAAATACACCAACAAGTTGATGTCATCCTCTCAGAAATTCGAAGTTCTTTCTCTTTTATACATTCTCAAAATATTTGAAATATCTTGTTTTGTGTCCACATGTTCGTTTTGACCGCGTATTTATTTACCGCTGTCCGTTGTTTACTGTGACTTTTTACGATTTACAATGTGACAGCTTTATCAACCCATAGACAAGACCATTGAAATAGATGAAATTACAACGTTGCCACCCTTTATCCGACGGATAACAATCTGTAAGAAATTTGTAGGTGGTGAAACGCTCGCTTCATTTATCCTTAAGATAAATTTATCTAGAACTTTATCCAGAGGTGGTGAAATAGCCCGTTAGTAAATGAAGGATTGAGGCGAATCCGCATATAAAATAAATGAACGAACAACGTTACGACATTTTAAATGTATAATTTATAGTTATACCGAAATTCAATAATTGTATTTTTATAACTAAGAATAATCCACATGTGTTTTCGGAGCTATCCGAAGAGATGATTGATATCAATGGAAAACTCATCAGATCGTAATTAATGCACTGTATATTAAAATTATCAATATGAAGTCGATTGTTCTTATAAATAATAAAAGACTAATTTTAATGAACAATAAAAGACTAATTTTAATGAATAATAAAATATTAAATGAATACGCCATTCACACTAAACATCATGACGAAACTTATACTATATCTACACTCTCTACGAGACCTTTATATAACTCTCAAGTCTCCACGATATCTTAATACCTAGTGTATAGTATAAATGCGAATAATACTAAGTGATCTGATTTTGTGAACATTTTCATTCGTCGAGTATTGTGAGATCGAGTAATGATGAATATTAGAAACGATATTGAAGTATTTTCAAAAGAGACGAAGTTGGGATATTAATAGAAGAACAAGGAACTCAAGGCACCTACAGGGCTTACGACCTGTCATCGGCTGGTTTACGCAATCACTATATGCGCTTGCGCAACGTTCACCAATTATGCCTTCTTATTGGGTTCCCTTATCAATGTATTTTTTTAAAGTTTTATATATTTGAATAGTGTGTAACAATTCACCTGAAAATAAGGAACTACACTATTGCCATCTACGAAGTAACGAAGAAACCTTTTCTTGTAACCCCATCTATTGAGAAATTAGTTTATTTGTAAACAATGAAAGCAACAGTCCTTATAAATGAGGTGACGGTGTGTCGCACAGATGTCACCCCTGAACTGCGCCAGAAATATTATTTCATTTTTGGCTTGTTTACCTACCAATGTGTATGTAAATCGAATATTTTTTGTATTTGCATATACGCAAACATTGGATTTTTTCTCTGTCGGGAGTCAAATGATATTTTTATTGACAAACTTTTTAACATCAATAGAAACGAAGTTGGGATATTATAGAAGAACCAAGGCACCTACATATTTTTTTTTATACATGGCACATTCTTAAACGGTAGTATTGAATAATTGTCACTTAATATAGTATTATGGTGCGTCATAATTTGTATATGACACAAGAGACGCGCCGCGCGCCGTGTGATTATAAAAAGATAATAATTGTCGCGTATCGCGTTTTGTCGCGTCTTTCACTCATAACGACAAAAATTAATTTAAGAGGTCATATAACACTAGATTTAAACCGAGTATATAAATGAAAACATGATAATATGTATATTCAAACTGCCAAATGCATCACTACTTGTTATTAAAGATAACTATTACCAATTCATAAAAAAAGTTTACATCTGATTCAAACTGTGGAACGATCTTCCGAATTCTGTATTTCCACCTTCGTACAACCCGGGTCTTTTTAAAATCCGAATTAATAAACTCTTTTCTAGATTGCAAACCCCTCCCGACGTTACGTAGTGCGCTTCTTCGGAAGAGTAAAATGGACCCAAACCCTAATAGCTGGCGTCCCCTACGTGGACATGTTAAAAAAAAATGATTGTATAAATATTTATTTATTTGTCGGCCTTCGTGGCTCAGTTGGTTAGATACCTGACACCACCCGGGTTCGTTTACCGGTGGAGGCACAGGTTTTGATTGTGTTTTAAGTCTGGATCTGTGAGACGATTGATATCGTAAGTCCCCAGAATGTGCCAACTTGTTATTGGGTGCATGTAAAATTAATATTTGACATAGTACCTTTAGTTGTCCGAGAAGCAGTTAGAAATAAGAATTATAGAGTAAATAATGAATGTTCTTTTTATATTACCTACATAAGAAATTTTTGAAAATCATTTACCCAGAGCCCCCAAAAAATGCATCTTTGAAATAAAGAACTTTTAAGATATTATAGAACTCCATAAGATAATTATATCTATCATATGGGTAAAAATGTATGGTTTTAATTTCGCCGGTTGACCAGACTTGCACCCCAGTTTATTTATACATCTTTATTCTATTGCGTGAGTTTTTTGAAATTTGAATTTATGAATTACTTTTTTTGTAAAATTAGTTAAAACCCTTTTATATTGTAAATAAACATATACGGCGGTACTAATAACGAAAAAGTAGCGAGGTTGAACCATGGAATAGAGTGACTAAAACCTAACGGCCAAAAATCTTACTAATAACCAAGTTTTAAAACTTCTATTTTATTCCATGGTTTATATCACCATGGTAACGCTAAACCATCCGGGCCCCTAGTTTAGTGGTGGAATAGCGAATTCGTGAGCTGTCAAAAGTCAAATAGACCGAGCGTATTGTATAAATTTTGTCATTTTTAAAGAAATACTTTTTTTAATTATGGACGACAATCTGTTATTGCATTATAGAATCGGCGATTTTGAAAGATCGTTTCAAGAAATAGAGCAGGTGGAAACAGTTTTTCGAAGCCACAAAATTCATAAGGTGCGTTGTAATCCGTTTGTTGATTACAACATTAATTTTAGAAGAAAGTACAGATTTTTAAAGACAGGAGTTACACATCTCGTAGATTTATTTGGAAGAAGGCTAATAAATGAAGATATTTATTTTCCATTGACATTGTTTTAAAATGAATAAGTTATGTTGTAATAAGTTAAATTATTTGGAACCCAACCAAAACGTGACGATATGTAAACAGTAAACCATCAAAACCATGCAGTAAGCAAACAATGACAAACATAGAAATACGATGATTCTCGATAGATGTCATAGATGACGGCTAATAAAGTCATAGAGAATGAACAAAAAATAGCATAAAGTAAAGAAAAATTCCGAAATTCCCGTTAAATGGCTGCGTTCACTCAACATTCATTCCGTATTCCATGGTTTACTTAGTCCTTGTACATTTTTACATTATTAGTCAGAACTCACTAAACCACGAATTAGTGCCTAATACGTGGTTTACGTAGTGCGAGGTTTAGTTGGCTAAAACGAGTTTTAACGAAAATGTTATTAGTACCGCTGATGAAGTACATTTTTACCTCAAAGAACGAGAACATAAAAATGTACTGAGTATTTTACTTTTTAATTACTATTTCTGATATTAAAAAAAATCTAAATTTTACCCCTTCTTTGCGAAAATATTTAACAAATTTGGTGATATACAATATTTGTTCGTGTTTTATACATTGAAAAGAAGGTAATTGGTGCGCATGTTTGTATACATCCCGTATGCCCAAGGTCATAGGCGTCAACAAGGGCCTTTAATACAATACAGAGTTTCATATTGTACATGTTATGACCAAACCTTATTGAGAAATATTACTAATGATTTATTTGAAAATTCTGAAAAATTACATCAATATCCAATAAATTCTTATTTTTAAATTTAATATTATCCAATTAATACTTTATTTTAACTTTATTCATTTTCTTCAGAAATATCTTTAGGTAGGTATAAAAGCAACTTGAAGCTTAAAAGTTTTTATGAGTTAGTTTTTATTTATATGTATTAATTCTTGAGCAACTAACTGGTAGAATAAATTAACAAGTAAAATAGGGTCCCTGACCAAAAAAATCGTCTCAGTGTCAATAGGTGAAAGTTGAGTATAGACGGGCGTGGCCGACACCCACCTGTAACATAAATCGCTTTTTAATTGGGCGTTCAACACGTTATGTGCTACTCGGTTCTCGCGAGGGTGGGTTCTAAAAGGCTCTGCCATTGGCCGCCCCTATATATGGCGGGTGGCGCAGGCGCCAAAATTTTGTACTTAACGTCGGACTAGCGCCGCGTTGCTTCAGTTGAACGATATACTCCGAACTATATACTCATATACTTATGATATCCTAATATACCTACATATATTCCATTCATTTTTGATATCCTAATAAATTCCATTCATTTTTATATTGTGATGAAATAATTCCTTCCGACTTTTAATTAAACCGGTTGTTATTTTATAAAGTACTAGTGTTGTGTTATTTTATACGTTGTTGTGATATTTTAACTGTGTTTAAAAACTTGTTCAACATTTCGACAAGTTACATATTTTTATTTAAGGACTTTTTTGGATTTTTTTTTCTTTTTAAAAGGTATGTACCGTGTATTTTTCACAGTACCTAATTATTTCCAAATATGTACTCACGATCAATCAGTTTCAACGATTAAAACAAGTGGGTTGTGGCCAACGCTTAACTTCTCACTAACAAGTCATTCTATAAAGTATTCAAATTTTGAATGGAAAATATCCAGCATTTTCATGAAATGATTTTGTTAAATTATATTTTAATTAAATATTTTATTATGACAAATTGATTATTCTTTAATGCCATTTTATAAAATTGATGTGCCTTTTTACAATTTTCAAATGAAAAAATTCAAATATTAAGTTTCCTGAGCTTGAGAAGCACTATTAAGAAATCTCTCAAAATCTAATGGGGTCTATGTGAGTATTAGATACACAAAGTTGCAAAATTTGAATGAAATCGAATGAGTACTTTAGTCTATAATCGATAAAGTAAAATGAACAAGCCGTACATACCACATAGCACACACACACACAGATACATTGTGATGAAACTTTCAGAATACAATCTCAGCATGATATTAGTTGATAATCTGCAATAAAAATTGCGAAATCATAACTCCCCACTATATCCCCTTGGGTTAGTGAGGAGTGAAAAATATTTAAAATTTTAAGGGTATTTTTAATACTGCTTTAAATAATTGCATGGAAACTATGGTTAGTTTTATGAATAATTAAGTACTAGACCAATGACATTTTATTCGACACCTAAAATTATCCGAAAATATTCGTTATTAATGTTCAGGTCATCGACATGTTATATTAAATAGTCCGGTGTGAGAGAGGTTAGTGCGCTAGTCTCAAACCCTATAGACCAAGTGTTGGAATCTTGCTTCGATTGATTTCATTCACCTATAGCACGAGCATTGGTTGTGATACAGGTGATCATCATAAAATAATATTTATAATTTATTATAAATAATAACATATTCATATTACTCAGCATGTACGTGACTGTTTTTTTTTAATAATACATCACATGCCAAACATAAAACGTTAATATAAACGTTATATTTAGTAAAAAACAAATTTATTTTGTACATTATAAAAATTATTAAATACATAATTAAATTACATACATGTGCTTTTTATATTGTCATTGATCATATTTTTTGTGAATTTTTAAACCTGAAATAAAAAAATGTAATATGTATGTACTTACTCGAATTTTTCCAATACACATTTATTTATTTTATTTATTCAAACATTTGGTAATTATACATTTGGTAATTATAATTATAAAATTTGGTAATTATAGTTACATTTCCTATAGTCATATGAGTATTCATAGTTTATGTGTGAAAGGATATGTATGTAAAATACGAAAATAATCGATTTATCTCCTTCTTCTTCTTCTTCTTCACAAATAGGTCATTTGACCTCGACTATTAAAGAAATAAAATCTCATACAATATTCATAACAAACATTAAAAAATAAATCACAAATAATGTAGGAACACAACTAACACAGATACTGAGTCCTACTCAACAATAAACAATAAAATAATTCGTGTTTAAAATTATTCATAAAATTAGTACCTAACACTCCCGTATTATTTTTGCGATGCTCTTTGAGAAATACATAAAATATTTTATGTTTTGATTTTATCTGGGACTCGTGCGAGTCATATCAAATACATCTACACACCTGACGACATTGATCTACGACCTCTTCTCTATGGTTTTGAAATGTCAAATCGCGTCGATAATTAATTGTTTTGTTGATATATATTATGACGGGCATTTTGACCTGACTGATCTGTTTTATGTGACCTATGTGTCTGTTTTAGTACAAAGTATCTTGATTGTGTATCAACTTATGTATGTAAAGCGGAAACTATCATGTGTGTATTGTCATTGTAAACTGCTAGCCCTAGAACAGGGTTTCCTAGTTGGGCAGCAGTAGTCTATTTGTTTGTGTCATTGTAAAATTGTCATTGTAAAATATGGTGTGATAAAAAAAACATTAAAATCATCTCATGTTTCCAGTTTATCCAATTACCTTCTCCAATCTTCTGCATTTCTGTTGACGTGGATATAATTTCATTCGTTTCGTTCGTTAGGATAACATATGTTTTTTTTCAGTATCTATACTGATATTATGATCATCAAATATTTTTTAAATCTTAATAAGTTAGTAACTGCCCTAACAATAAGCTGGTAAATGCCCTAACAATAAGATGGTAAATGCCCTAACAATAAGATGGTAAATGCCCTAAGTAATAAGCTAGTAAATGCCCTAACAAGGCGAAATAGGCCTATCGCACATAATAAAATTCATGTAGAATCAAAAAGTGGTTTACTTTTAATTATAGATATAAATATTATTTTCTTGTGCTGTATGTGTCTAAAATATCCCAGGAATGTAGGTTTTGTTTAATCTCAGTTTATATTTTCATTATAAGAATATCAAATCCTAATAGCTGTTTTCTCCTAACGTTGACATTATGTTTTAAAAAATGTTAGCGAATTTTGATTCCATCATTACAAGAAATAAACACGGTGGCGCCTGTCAAAGACGCGCTTACAACGCACTAGACAGAATAGTAATAATATTTTGTTAAAGAAATTCATTTAAAAAGTACACACATACAAATAATAGATAGATGTAAAAAAAATATAGGGAAAATACACAATGATGACACAAGAGATACAAATAATGCCCAACCGAGATGAGTGTTATAAAACTTTAGAGATTTATGACAGAATAAAAAGATGACAATCAACATCTCTCATCTATGTGGTACGGTGTTTACACAGAAACATCAGATAAAAGGCGACAAAATCTCACGTTCCTAAACTGCTTACGGGTTTTTGCAAAAAGTTGGTAAAGAGGGTATATTATTACTATTAGTACTGACTTTAGTTGGACATACATAACTAGAAAACTCCACACCATAAACAAAAAAAGAGATAGATAAAATGGGGCGGCCATGATTTATTTTTAAAATAGGAAGGGATAAGCAGTAAGACCTAATTATCCGATGTGGTTGAGAGAATAGCAAAACAAAAATGAAGATGGGCATTGATTGACAAATAATATACCAGAATACTTTTAGCAGTGAAATAAGAACTTGAATAGGTTTTTTTTTTTTTTTTTTTTTTTTTTTTTTTTTTTTTTTTTTTTTTTTTTTTTTTTTTTTTTTTTATACTATGTACCGAAATTTGTTTAATAAATAAATAAAATAAATAGGTACATTATAACTAGTAGAAGAATACGCACCAAACTATAAACACTTAATAAATATTTTATATATTTTGTTTTCTATATAAAACATGTAGGTATAATATATGTCAGGATAGGATTGTATGAAGGTTTTTCCTACCCAGAATATGTAAACAGCATGATGTATGTGTAGTGTTTACTGCCTTACAAATTGTATGAAACGATGTCGTCACTATATTCAATTTTTATCAAAATTGTTTAAGATTTTCTACTACAATGTTAATATTTTTTATAGCGAATTAAATTATCTAGTTGGGGTGTTTCGGCTTTTTACGATATTTTTAAAAAGCAATGACGAGGCGATGAATGTGTGTCAAGATAGAAATAAGTGGCGTTCGGTTGTCTCTGCCTACCCCGTCATGTATGTATTGTATTATAATGTTGAGAATAATAGACGATCTCGCAAAGAAAGATTCATAGATATTGGCGCTCATTTCTCTATGCCTTTCCCGTAAAGGACAACAATATGGACAAATTGTGAATCTTTTTATCGCTTTACGGACATTGTATTTGTGGATTATCATAAAAAAGTTTCTGGTTGTATAGAAATTAACAATAAATGATACAGCGCATGAGGATTCTATCTATGGTGGTTACCCTATTCTTGTTTCAAAAGAAATCCGTATTTTTGCCACGAGACAAAATAAACACAAAAAGGATTTACGAACCTCCCATACACAATGGACAGGTAGAAGTGTCAAAAGAAAACAAACACAAAGGAATAAACAAGAATGGACCGACCAATGCAGATAAATAGCCAAATAGATGTTCAGAACGGCCGACAATCAATGTTCGGAACTGTCACAAAGTGGCTTTAAGTAATAGTGCGGTTATTTAACGATTCGTTCACTGTGAACGAATCACAAGTTATTTTATAACCGAACGCCCCATTTTCATATTAAGTCACGCATCCCTGATGTGAGAACTAGACTTCGTCAATCTTGGGCCGTCCCAGATTTCTGGACATCTCAGTTTATTACAGGACACGGCAGCTTTAATATACCTTCATAGATTCTTCCTTGTAAACTCGTCCTCATGTCAGTTATGCCATCACCCTGACAAAACTTCCGAGCACATCCTCTGGGAATGCTCTCACCCAAATGTGTCCTACAACAGAACGGAGCTCCTCGCAGCAGTCTGTGGGCCTCTTCAAGGTCCCATTGGGCATGCGGATTTAGTGGTCTCTAAGAAGAACTTTACAGCCTTCAAATTGTTTTACCATGGCTATAGTGCCCTTTTATCTGCTGAATAAAAAAAATGAAATTACAGAGTGTACTTGGTCAACTCTCTGATGCCCAGTTTTAAAGTCACAGGCTTGAAGTACTCTCGCGACAATCCATGTCTGTGAATATTATCTTCACCGACGTTGATTGTTATTTTTTGCACAATTATGCCTAGACCACGAGTCTAGAGGAGCTTCTAGAGCTACTCTTCGTGCCATGTGCCATGCATTCTTTGTCATTCTATCTAGCGTTCTGCGAAGGAGCCGTTTTCAGTCCCCATATGCGGAGCGGGTGGAGGTGGGCATAGCATCTAGTCACGCATCCGTTGCTTCATCATCAACCATGCACTGTCTTCATTTTTATCAGTTTTCCAAAAACGGAGTAGATTATTAATTCGACGTAGATTTTTTTGTTTTTATGTACCTATGTTCAACGATTTATTTTTACTACGTTGACCGATTTCGGTGATCCTTTTTTTATTAGAAAGGGAGTATCTTTCTATTGGTCCCATTTCAATTTGATCAAGATATGGTCATAGTATCCATAAGAAATTCATCAAATTCTTTACTAAACAGTCCTATTTTAATGATTTATTTTTAATAGGAAGAGAGTGCTTTAGACATGATCACACATAATGAGTTCTGATGATGGAACTCACGAGAAAAAATATCAAACTTTTAAATTTGCAAATTCGCCTGCAATTACTAATACTTATTTTCCACGTTGCCCAAATTCGATGATTCCTTTTTTATTAGAAAAGGATTACTTCTAAGAAGGTTGCATCTGAACTAATCCAATAGGTTTGATGATGGGAATCATGAGAAATCATGGAACTCATCAATTTGCGAAGGATTTGCGTATAGGCGAATTACATGAAAGATGATATTACTACGTACAGACATACCATCTCGCCATGTCCTTCGTGGAGTAGGCAGACAGAGCCGAATACTACATTTCTCTATCTTGACACATATTTATTTTTTAAGTCGATTTTTTATGAAAGACTATTTTAATTGTACTATGGTCGAGCCATCCTTTTTTTAGACGCTATAATCTCTCGTTCCTTTAAGCTTTGTATATTCTCTTCGTCAGGGGTTCATTATTCATTCTTTTCAAGTGGTCAAACCATCTTAGCGATCTCATTTCATCTGTCAGTTTGCGATTCTTGCCACGAAAGAACTTAGATTGCAACGAAAGATTTGAAAATAATTTAAACATCAAATTTGTTACAAAACTGACAGACTGAACGATTTGTTAATTTGAACGAAATTCACCCATACCGGGTCTGTGAATTCCCACTATTTAAGGAAGGAATCTTTTAAGTGTCTTATGGCCGGTTTCTTGGTAATGGAAGGTATGGTGGATCCTCTTTGACCACCACAGTACATCTAATCACAACTTGGCACGTTGTTCTTATTGCTGTCAATAATTATTTAAGAAATGAGCTTTTGGCACATTTCAAGAACTGTTAAGTGATAACTATCTCGCCGCACATTTTTTTTGTTTTTCTTGAAACATGTTTTTGTGTATACACTGAAACGAATTTGTGTCTAGACTTGACAAATATACATACAAATTACTCCGCCTCCCTATTGGAGTACGTAAAGATAACCAAACGCCATACATTTATTTCTTGTCAACGGATATTTTGTGATAGGTCAATACTTACCATTTTTTAATTGTATATTTTGCCAATTACCGCTTTTATTGGGGCAGGTAATTGGTAATTGAGGCATAGTGCAGGTGCTGGAATTAATTGAGTATGTAAAATGTGAGGATTGAATTCCATCAATGGATTTTAGTTGAGAATCGCCGAAATAAATAATACGGATCTTACTGGTCTAGATTTCGGTCCCTTTTTTACCATCTCTCCTCTTATTTGTATAGATATCTCTCACCATCTTCGCAATCTACATTGGCTTAAAGTCCCCGAAAGAATTGAATATAAGCTCTGTCTCATAATCTTTAAAGCACTTCGTGGTATGGCTCCTACTTACCTCTCCGAACTGTGCATTCCGCTTTCAATAAATGACAGACAATCATCACTTCGTTCTGCTTCTTCATCCATGGTTGGGAAATTAGTTGAAATAAACAGGGTGCACACAACTAATTTCGGTGATCGTGCATTTGCTGTGGCAGGACCAAATGCATGGAATAAGCTCCCACACACCCTCAGACAAACCGAAAATATATCTTCGTTCAGAAAAAAACTCAAAACGCACCTTTTTCGCAAATCTTACCAGAGCCGAAATGATACAACGTAATCATTTTTTCAGCGTCCTTGAGGTGAGATATTCACAAAAACGGCGCTATATAAATTATCCAAATTTATTATTATTTATTTATTATAATCGAATGACAGAATGTCTATATACGGTTCATTTACAAACTCAAAAAATATGATCGTGTTTCGACTTATATAATTTTTTTTTATCATGTCTACGTAGGGGACACCAGCTATTAGGATTTGGGTCCATTTTGCTCTTCCGAAGAAGCGCACTACGTAGCGTTGGGAGGGGTTTGCAGTCTAGAAAAGAGTTTATTGATTCGGATTTTAAAAAGACCCGGGTTGTACGAAGATGGAAACACAGAATTCGGAAGATCGTTCCACAGTCGGGCTGCTGTATTAATAAAGGAGTTCGAGAAGCGACTTGTTCGTATATGTTGAAGGTCCACTGTGAATGGGTGCTGCGATATAATAAAGCGAGTGACTCTATTGCGAGTGGGTGGAGGAGGGACCAAAGATGCAATTTCTTCTGAGCAATTCCCGTGGTAGTATCTATAAAATAAACTTAAAATACCGACTTTATGTCTGTGTTCTAGTGATTGCAATCCATCAATCAGTGATGGATCATCAATTAGACGTATAGCACGCCTTTGGACAGCGTCGAGGGTATTCAGTAGGTATTGGGGGGCGCCACTCCAAATTTACTTCGTTGGTCCAAGATACGCTAACGGCGCAATATTCACATTGTACAATATGCTCTCTAATCAAAACACTACCCATCCCTATCCATAATACAGAACTTCTCAGCTCCTCGTTTGAAGTACAATCAGCAAGGCTATAGAATAGCCTACCTAAGTCTAGATATTGTGTCGTCTAGGTCTAACTCACTTTTTTGTTTCTTTTTTTCAGGACATCAGCCGGAGTGAGTATCTGGCAATGCATGACAATGAGTGAAGCTGACAATGTCGAAGTGATGTTGCGTTCATCCAGCGGGTGTGATAAGGAAGATGAACACGAGGTGTGTTGACAGTCAGCCTATAGAGGGTTGTGTCTACAGTTGAGTGGAGTTGAGTTGAGTTGAGTGGAGTGGAGTGGAGTTGAGTGCAGTCAGAGGGTGCTGTGGAGGAGGAGGGAGGTGCGGGGGGGCGCATGGGCGGCTCTTGGCCAGCCCCCCACCACACCTGACACACTACTATGCGAATTGCACACCGCCTCATATCTCTCATCGCGGTAAGTCATACATTTTTACTTTATATGTCCAATGCAACTGAGAATCGTGCCCCTTCTTTTACTCCATCTTTTGGAAAAAAAAATTGTATGTGGTAGGCGACGTCCAAGGGTATTTCATTGGTTGCTGCAGTGTTATGCTGGCCATACACGTAACGGTATAGCTGTCAGGTTTACCTGTTTCCATCACTTGTACAGGTAAACCGCAACACGTATGTATGTTATAAAACTGTACTGTACAGTTATGCTGGCCATACACGCAATGGTTTACCTCGGCAGGTGATATTACTAGTTAAACATATAGGTATAACTGCACAGTTTTATAAGCATACGCGTTGCGGTTTACCTGTACAAGTGATAGAAACAGGTAAACCTGGTAGGTATACCGTTACGTGTATGGCCAGCATAATACATATTACAAATATAATGTACACCGACAGGTTTACCCGCCCAAGTAAACCTTTCAGGTATGCCATTGCATGTATGGCCAGAATAAGCAAGTCTGTCACTGTTAAAGGTCTCTCCAATATCTTCTGGATCTACTCCTGATGTCCTCTATTTAAAACTATGGTCCATGTAGTTCAGAGGTTCCGAACCTTTAATGGTTTACTGCCCCCTTTTCAAAAAGATTTGCACGTGCACCTGGTTATATAACATCACAATAAACCAAAACGAAAATTGCCGCTAAGGGAGAAAATTTCAGCCTTCTAATGTTTATATCTTCTAGACCAAAATGAATATTGCCGCGCAGCGAAAAAAAATCACTCTTGATATGTAGGTATTATTGTAAATTGTTAATTTTTTTAACCTGCCCATGCTCTCATTGTGACATCCCATCGCCCCCGCATTTTCTCTGGGTCTTCTACCGCCCCCCTGAAAGTCTCAAACGCCCACGTTGAGAACCTATGATATAATTACTGTTAGATTCACACATCGTGCAATGTTCAAGTGTCGACAAATTGGGCAAATGTAATAACAAGCAAGGATGGTTTTGGTCGTGAGCTTACTCTCTCGATCTTGGACTTGGATTCAGTCACTAGCAAGTAATAATCATTGATTCATAGTATCACGTCATATTTCACAATGTGGGCAAATCAGTTACAGGTTTTTGGTTCACCTAAAAAGGCAAAATTCAGAATGGGTGTTAAATCTTATTGCCGAACTATGTGAGATGTTATCTTGCTTCTAGTGATAATATTCAATTATCTTATTAATATGTTTCCGTTTGCCGAGATGTGCTCGCCACTTTACATCAGCTATCACCTGTCCCTAAATGAAAATGGGGCGTCTTATTACTGGCTCTCCTATAAAATTCATTTTATGACGCTTAACTCAATTGTAACTCAATTACAATTAACTCAATTACAGTATCTTGTAAGTATGGTATATGAAGGATGCATAGAGAACGGACTTAGGATGAATGCTAGCAAATCAAAGACAATTGTCTTTGAAAAGAGTGAAAGCAGAACAGCGTGTAAAATAAGGGTAGAGAACGAATGGCTCGAGCAATTCGACGAATATGTATACTTGGGAAGCATATTTCAACGGAATGGACGGCTTGATAAAGAGATCGAAAGAAGAGTTATGGCAGGAAACAGATTGAATGGAGCACTTAGACCAATTATGAATGACCGCAACATATCAAAGGATGCCAAAGTTGCCATTCAGAACGCCATCGTAGTGCCAACCTTGACGTATGCAAGTGAAACCTGGACATGGCAGAAGACGCATGAAAGCAGAATAATGCAGTTGAAATGAGATCGTTAAGAAGAATTTGCAATAGAACGATGTATGACAGGGTAAGAAATGAGGACATAATGAAAGAATGTAAGTTGAAGAAAGATGTCATTACTAGAATGAAGGTGAACACATTGAGATGGTTTGGTCACATGGGGAGAATGAATAAGGAGCGCCTGACAAAGAAAATATACAGAGCGGAAAGGAATGGAATGAGAGGTCGGGGACGCCCAAGAAAGGGATGGAACGACCATGTGATCGATATTCTGAAAGACGGAAATGTTAGAAGTGTGAGTAACAGACGAACATGTATGAGACGATGCATGAATGTGGACGAGGCGAGAAATGCATGCCAGGATAGAAAAATGTGGCGTTTGGTTCTCTCTGCCTATCCCGCAAGGGACATGGCGTGATGGTATGTATGAATGTATGTAACTCAATTGTCTTTCAACCAGGTCTTTAAATATGTATTTCATTTATAAAAGCATGTTCTAAAAAAATCACAACATAATTATAGTTGGATGATTAACTCGATCTCAAAATAGTTGCAAATTTATGTATATTTAATAGATAAAAAGGCTGTTTATTATCCAGTAACGTATTACGAAAATTTGTACGTCATTTTATTATAAATATAGACTGAGAACAATGTGTTACGTCACTGTCCACTATTTTGTATCCAAACATTGGATAAATGTGAAGCGCATTTCCAAAAATAAAAAATCGTGATATTTTTAAAGTGTATTTTCATTCATTTTTTAAAGCAACGTGTCTGTTTACATTAGATCAAAAATATTCCGATACCCAGAAATGAACTATTTCTGGTGTTTTGCGAACTTCATCAACAAACCATGGACCAGATATAATATCCTATATATAAAATATTTTATGGAGTAGAAGATAATAAACAGTTGGGAATTCTTTAGCAGTGCGATGAGTAATTTATAAAATTGTGAAATAAAACAATGATTTTTTATAATATCAAATGTATAATGATGATTATTAATATTATGTAATATTGATGATTTAATCTTATATATACTCCTCAATGAGTTCAACTTGTATGTTGTGTAACCCAAATCCTATATGGTTTAATTATTGTTTATACAAATTTGTTTTACAAAGGCGGATAGTAGGTACATACTGTACATAGGTATTCCCATAAATAAATCTCTTCTACAGAGCAATATAAATTTTCAAATAAATTGAATTAATAATTTCAATGTTTTTTCGTTAACACAGTGGATGTTCAAAATTATAAAGTAAATATTAAATTTATTTATAAAAATAAAACACCGTTTAAGTCGGCAATGACTCCCCTCCCCTTCACCTTTACACACCCCTTGTTCTAAAATATTAATATTGTATATTCAATTTTGTAGTAACATATTGTTCTTGTTCTTGTATCTCAATTAAAAAAAAACAATTCACAAAATACCAAGGTGTACAAATTGACCAATGCTTAAAATGGAACCATCACATCTCACTCATTGCTTCCAATCTTAAAAAAATTAATTTCATATTCCGTACTGTAAGGAACTTCCTACCTTTACCCGTCATTAAAATAATGTATTTCTCTTTGTATCAGTCTATATTAGAATATGCAATTATATCATGGGGAGGCGCTTACCATGTTACAATAGACCCTTTGATAAAACTACAAAAATCCGTTTTAAAGATAATCTACAAGGTACCAATCCGCACTCCATCCGACGCATTATTTAATGACTTTAATATACTAAACATATCACAATTATATGCAAAGAACGCTTGTACATACATATATAAAAACATAGACAAACTTGACTCTACGCAAACATCTAGACCAACTAGACAGACCGAACAGGCTAAACTTCTAATACCTAGACTCAAGACAACTTTTGGACAAAGAAATTTCCTGTATTTTGGAGTCAAATTATACAACGAACTACCTTTAACACTTAGACAAAACAGTAACTTGAAAATATTTAAAAGAGACATTAAAATTTGGATTAAAAAAAAGGGCAGAGACTATATTAAAAATAAATTAATCACCTAAACTCTGAAAATACTCCCATAGTTATTAACCAAAACTGAAAACTAATAAGACATCTATACACTGTCTCAGAACAGGTTTCACCTAGTGAGGCAGTTTATGACAATAGTAAAATATCTGGTAACTATTATGGAACCTAAGTTAAATATATTATATTGTATTAAGAAAAAAAAAATTTTTTTTTTGTTACTAGATTTAAGGAAAATTGTATTTTATATAATAAATAAATAAATAAATAAATAAATATTCAGTTAGATGCTAGTTGTGTCTAGCGAAAGCGCTTAGCCTCATTAAATTGTACTCATTGTGGATTAAAGCGGTGTTTTATTTTTATTTTTATAAATAAATTTAATATTTACTTTATAATTGAATTAATTTGGCAATCATTTAATCAAACATTTCAGAAGATAAATGATGTAAAAATTTGTTTTATAAAAGGCGAGTGTAGTTATTGCCATAAAGAAATATCTTTTATAGAGCAATGTGAAGCTTCTAATAAGAATTTTAAATTAATTTAATTTAATTTTTTTTTGTTTTTTATTTTTTTCAAATTGAAGCTAACAATGTACAAAGAATAGTATATGTAGATGTATAAAATATCAAATATATCAATTATCATCTCCATACATCAATTATTAGCTTACAATACTATCATATTATATGACAAAATACATACAGTCATATATTCAAGATACAAAATCATATGTGTGTGTGTGAGGGTGTGTATTTGTAAGGGTGTGTGTGTGTGTGTGTGTGTGTGTGTGTGTGTGTGTAAGTGTATATGTGTATGTGCATGCGTGTTGTACGTAAGTGATAATCTTATGAAATTCCTGTTTTTAATTTTTGAGCGAGTTTATGTTTTGTGTCAATGAATAGGTCTATGTCAAGGGACTTCTCATATTTTATGTATTAATTAATTTTTCATTCAATTAATCGACCATTCCAGAAGATTTATGTAGAAATTTGTTATACAAAGGCGGGTGTACAGTGTACATAGCTATTATCATGAGACCATGCATTATTGATGAGGCGATGGATGACTGTCAAGATAGAAAAATGTGTTGTTCGGTTATCTCTGCCTACCCCCGTTAGGCACATGATGATATGTATGTATAAATAAAACAAAATCTGTCTAAGAAAGACATTCAGTCTAGACGCAAAATTAAACAGTAAATATCAAATTTAATTAGAGTTTTTGATTACCTACCTACCTACTTTGATATTAAAATTTTATTAGGTACGACAAAATTAGTCCCCATGTCAACGAACTTTGCACAATGATTATTTTCAGTTCAACAAGACTCATTCATTTAAATAATTTCGTCGATTTTCATAGAAAATTGTTAGTCGATAATTGACAACGAAAGGGTTATTATAGCTACGTCTTACGATAACTGCGTATCCGAGTTGACACGAGACGCGTCACATTATAGTAATATATCTACCCTTTAATGTCCCTTCTTTAAACATGGTTGGGAAATAATAATAATTTATTTTAATTAAAATTTATTCAAAGCTCATGTGATTGTTATGTTTATCTATGAAGCAATTTATTTATTTATTTATTTATTTATGTAGCTTCTCGGGCAACTAACAGGTACTATGTCAAATAATTATTTAACACGCACCTAATAACAAGTTGCCACATTCTGGAGACTTACGATATTAATCGTCTCATAGATCCAGACTAAAAAGACAATTAAAAACTGTGTCTCCACCGGGAATCGAACCCGGGACCCTTGGATCAGCAGTCAGATACCCAACCAACTGAGCCACGAAGGCCGAAAATTCTAAAATTTATATAATTTTGCTTCATAATTAAGGTTTTTTTCTTCTTCTTCTCTTTCTCTACCCCTCGTCTCTTCACTGCTGGATCTAGGCCTCTTCCATACACTTCTGTGTTCTGTACCCTCCGCATATAATGTTCTATTTATGGATTTACTCAGAATTTGGAATAGAACATTGAGTGTCTCTGTGTGTTTTTTTTTCGTCTCTCCCTTATAACTTCTGATCCGCTCAATGCACATAGCCCAAAATTTCATAAAATATAGAAAGTTATAGGCCTAAAAAAAATTTATACTCAGAAATTTGATTTTTTGTTTCAATCAGGGGTTATCAACTTTTGAATTTTTACTTTATTTTTCCATTTATCTCAAAAACCATAAAAGATAGAACTCTGATGAAAAAAAATATTAATGTAGACAAAAAAAATATTTATATGACAATACCTGATTACATCTTCCTCTCCGCTTCCTTTGTTTTTCTATCATTGCTATGAATTGTTCTTATATGCTATCTTCTTTGTTTATTTTTGTAATGTGATTAAATTATTGTTTTGTACATTTAACATTAACTCTGGTTGGTTGGAAGAATTACCATTAGGCAATAAGCCCGCCAGTGTACTAATCATATTATGTACAAAAAGTAAATAAATAAATATATAAATAAAAAATATGCACATTCTAGTAGTTTTTTAACAATTTTGACGAAAAATGAATTTATTAACGACATCGTTTCATACAATTTGTAAGGCAGTAAGCCAGTAATCACTACACAATATCTCACTCAATAGTTTGATGATTCCTACTTAATCTACAAACATACATAATGCCGTTGTCATATTCTGGGTAGGAAAAACAGACCGACCTCCTGACATATGTACCTACATGTTTTATATAGAAAACAAAATATCTTATTTATTAATTTGTTTTTACGTGTTTGGCACGTATTTGTACGTATTTGTTTGGTACGTATTCTTCAATCATACATACTATCGCCATCGACAGTTGGATCTCATGTGTTACATGCAACTAGTTATATTTAGACATCGAATAGCTGACTTTCAAACATTTCGTAAGTATTGTGACAACCGGAGAGAATTACATTAAATATATGAACACTCTGGACTAAACTTATTATCTGTATCAAATTCAATATCTTCTATTGGTGTGTCCCCCTCTATCTCAAAGTTGTATTGACGGTTTCCTTTTACAGATTAGACAGTTCAAACATGCGGATAGCAAAATAAATAAATATTTTGATTTATATCGAGCGGAAGATATGCTTGACATAAATTGTTGGAATTGAGAACAAACAACAAGTTTTGCAGGGAAGTTTGTGAAGAATTGAGAATTGGACCGGATGTAATGAGAAAGATTAGGGGAGACGATAGTAATATAATATTATGCAGAAAACAAATAGATACTTGTGAAGGAATAGGGAGATATTAAATTCCATTGTCTTGTGTGTAAATTTTCGAATATTGAAATCAAATTATTCCTTCTTTCTGCACATCCGCTCCATATATAGATTAATAGATATTTTTATTTTTATTATTATTATTAGTTAACAGGCAGGCAGCTATTGCTGATGGGCCTGTATCGCATGCTTATTTTTGTAATGTGCATAATTTTGAGTGTTCCAGCACTCACAACCTTATCCGGTAAACTCTTCCAGGCATCCACCACCCATTTTGGTCAGGAAGTGTTTCTTTGGATTCAGGGAAAAGGATGTTTTATTCAGCTTTAAGTGATGGCCCCTCAGTTGTGGATTGTGATTCAACGTAAAATAGTTATCTATAACACTACAGTGATAATAGTCATGTAAAATTTTGTATGTCTCGATCATATCCCCACACGGTTCCGGCGTTCCTGCAGAGTATTCCAGAGGCGGGATTCTCGTTCTTTTTAGCTATCCATAACGCCTTAAAATCCATAAGATCCTTATAATCCTTAAAATTATAGAAAACGCTATTCTCATTTCAATTTGTAGTGATAGTAAAAGGGATACTATCCCTCGCAGGTATCCATACCGTAGCGCTGGCATTAGAGGTGTCACTAACGCTTAGCGCTATCCATAACATCGATCTGTCACTTCACTGACATTTCAATATTATTTCAATCATTTACACACGTTCATAATTTCAAATATAAAAATAATTCATACACTGTAATATTCAATAACATCCTAGAGTAAACTCGTATTTTGAAGGGAGTTGTAACTAACGTGATAAAAATAACAGGAAAAAATCACTGTACAAATAAAAAATAATAATAAAAATGCAAAAAAATTTGTTTAAAGGCCAAGTACCGAATTAAGATGAATAGAAAGAATGTAAAACTAATTAGAATACTTTCAATGTCTTCAAATACCTATTATTTATTTGAAATAAATCCTTTATCACATGCATTTACTGGTAAAAATATGGATACTATCCATAGAATCCTTACATCATTCTGTATGGACACCTATCACTCACGCGAGAACAAGAATCGCATTTATTGACATAGCATTCTCTCGCAAGCGCTAGTAGCCATAATTTCCTATCCATAACAACAGTTAAGGATTTAAACGAGAATCGCGCCTCTGACCACCCATTCCAATTGGCAGCTTGGTTGCTCGTCTTTGCACTTTCTCAAGCAGTGTAATGTCCTTGATAAAGTAAGGATTCCATATTTGAAACCCATACTCTAAGACCGGCCTCACATAAGTTTTATATATTTCTTGGAAAACTTGTACATTTAGGTGGTGAAATGATTTCTTGATAAGATAAAAAGTAGAATTGGCTCTCTTAGTTTTGGTACAGCATTTTATTGTATAGAGCAACGAAGAAATTGTCTGTAGTCTATAGAAAAGTAACCAGCAGAAAATACGATGTACAAGTTCATCTGTAAGAAAAACAGCTTTAAAAACGGACTCAATAACTTCCCAAAACGGTGGCGAAAAACAATGTTCCAATTTATCATATTATTTAAATTTAAGGTAAAGAATTAAAAAAATATATGAATATGTCTTAAATTGAAACGCTCGACTTACTCAGGGCTTTAGCCTCCTAAACAATGGATTTCCAAGCCTTCCTGTTAGCAGTAACGGACTCCCAGTCATCACAAACATTCAGATCATTCATATGTTACATATATGGGTGGCATTGTTCACATTATCCATCAATCTCTGCCTTGGTTTTCCCAGAATTTTCTTGCCCGCAGAAAGCGTTTAGTGACTCTTTCATCTCCCGATATGACGACATGTCCAATCTAGGCTAAACTTATTATCCTAATCTAGGATAACCTCACTGGTGTTTTGTTAAGATTTTTTCTGTCGATGCGCGGATTTCCTCATTGCTTCTTGGCCGTCAGGTACCACCGCAATATCCAGTTTTGGAATGTCAGGAATCTATGTTGTTCCTTGAGTGTCATGCACCAGAACTCGGAACCATGGAGGATTACCAGTTTGATTAGGCTATTATAGATCCGGAGTTTCACTCTTCAACTAATGTTATAAATACAATTAGTAAAACTTATAATATTTTTAATAATCTATCTAAGTTTGTATATATGTAATTACGGGAATCTACAGTATAAAACGCTCTCTCAATCACTAAAGTAAAAAGTTTAAATTTGAGTTATTTTTCGGTACGCTTCCAGGTGCATTTATCTTCAAGGTCAATTTAATCTGGTGAGAATATCTTCAACTGTACCATAAGTTGACTGATGACTCTTCATCCATATGGTTATGGCGCCTCTCTCTATACATAATAGTGTTAGTGGTGTCACTGAAGAATGCAGCATTTACAATGGCTGGCCTCTGTACAGTTCCACTGCTCAATTCAAGAAGGTAAACAACAAAAGGGTTTCAAGTGTACAATCAAATTAATTTGACATACAAACCTCACAAACATAGCTCAATAGGAGCGAAC
The DNA here is from genome assembly GCA_963576475.1 of Molanna angustata. Lineage (NCBI taxonomy): Eukaryota > Metazoa > Arthropoda > Insecta > Trichoptera > Molannidae > Molanna > Molanna angustata. The sequence continues at coordinate 33,174,514 of OY754977.1, forward strand.
TGGAAACTACTAAATATTTTATTTCCTAATTATTTTAATTCTTCATTAAGTACCTAATATGGACACTCATATCCTAATTTATTTTGATAAATACCATTGATATATAAAAAAATCTTTTAGATAGAAGTGTTTAAAACATATACCTGTGTCGAATTCTGAGAGTCGAATGTTTTGAATTTATCATAAACGAAGAAGTCAGAGAAAGCACACCACAGCCACATATTACCTAAGTGGTAGATTCTTACAGGTTTAACTGGCTCGGACATATTCTCCGTAGACACCGTCGACAGCATCAGCAATACTGCAATACAGCAATCTACTGGCAGCATCAGAAATATCATGTTTGCGATATCATTCTAAAAGGAACAGACGTCGTCAGGGTATTATAGGCCTGGACTGCACTGTACTGACTATACACATCGGAGCTGCGTCAGGCTGGAACGACAGGCTGGAAAAAATAGGAAATAAGGTATCATAATTTCCACCATCTTCAGCACTACTCTACTCCTCCAGTTCCTGTGATATTCCCATCCACTTATTCTTCTCTCGTGTCAGCAGCAATCAAACACTTTTGACCAATACATGGCAACGTCAGCGCAGCAGGTCCTCATAAGAGCAGGTAGCAGGGCAAGCCATATCATCCTTTAGGATCCCCCATGTTTTTAAGTTGTCCTTTGATCTCAGTCTGTTCAGTGCGCCAATCTATTTTGTAGACTATACAATATTATACTAAACATTTGACAAGCACACGGAACATGGAATATATTCCGAGGTTACGCACCACAAATTATTTTGTGTGCATAGCTAAAACGTACAGTTAAAATACCAAAATTTTGGTTACTTAATACAAAAATTAAAATCTAACTATCGGTAGTCAAACAGTTTAGCTATCGAATATTTTTATGATCGCATATATTAGATTTTTTCCCTATCGAGAGTCAATTTTAACGAGTTTCAATATAATTTTATTGAGTGAAATAAATTTAATCCTTACGGTGGTCCTGTATAATATCTGTTTAGACAGGTTATAAGTGTGTGAAAGTGCACTATAAGCTTATTGTACTATGTATAATCGTATTTATAGTGTCAAATCAAGTTATTATAAGGTCGAGTTATTTCAATATCTATTTATTATTGCATTCTTATAATCAACTTCTTCGTGACATACTATAAATATGTATGAATGTACAGTTATTATAAATCTTTTTGACATCCATAAAAAGACTGAAGTGTTTTGGTTACACTTCATATTTAATATGTAACGTTGTTTCGCCCAATGACTTTACGTGACTTTATTTTTTACACCCTTTTATTTAACTTTTACTTGTCTGAAATGGAATTTTGAAATTGATTTTTAAATAACTTTCCGGCCAGTAAGAGTTCTGAAACTTTCATAATTTGTGTATTACCAAAGACAATGCATGTTAAAACTTTTGAAGTTTATTTGATATAATTGAACAATTTTGAATTTCTGAATTTTAATTGCGACTGTTATATGCTTTGAAGAGTCGTGTGGGTAGTAATTGTTTGATTTCTTTATTGTTGTTTGAAAGAAGAGTTTTGATTTAACAATAATTAAGAAAAAATATTGAGTGCAATTTAAAGAGTATGTACCTACCTAAACTTACTGTGAGTTTCTACATACCTAATGTCCTTGTATTTGTGGCGTACTATGAAATATTGTGTCTTCTTTACAACCGATCTCTATTAATATATAGGAACAATTTGAGTAATATAATAATAATAATAAACACTTTTTATTAATATTATTATAATATTACTGGCGAGTTTATTGTCATATGGCAATTTCTTCCAACTAACCAGTGTCAGCCCAGAGTAACAATGTTAGCGTGAGAAATTAATTTAATTAATTTCTCCTCTGCTGGGGATCGAACCCAGGACGACCGCACATAAACTGAACGGCTTACCAACTGTGCCACGGCAGTCAGCAAAATATGGATAGGTATATTAAAAAAGATATCCATATTTTTCACGTTCATTTTTGTAGTTTTTATAAATTGTGTTTTTTTTTTGTTGTGTGTTCCTACCTCGACCGATTTCCTTCAACTATAGCACAAACATTATGGTTTATTTAAGGAATAATGCATTAGAAAGCATATGAACTTAATTAAGAAAAAATAATCTTAAAAAAATTAGGTCATGTCCCTAACTGTTTTACTGTATATTGAAGTAGTGGTTAATGTTTTATAAGTAGGTACAAAGTATCTTGTAGGCACATATGTAGGGCGGAAACTATCATCATCCAGTTCATTGGTATATTGTCACATAAAATAGTAAACTGCTAGTCCTAGAACGGCGTTTCCTAGTTGGGCAGCAGTAATCAACATGTGTATGTCATTGTAAAATATGGTGTGAAAAAAAAATTAACATAACTAAAATAATCCAACTGTCGATTCGTTCATGAGAATTCACTTCTCTGAATGAATCGACATTATTAAGCCAAGATGCGTGTACGAAGGAAAATTTTGTATGGCGTAGTGGACTTTTTGCATGCTAATAACACCAATTAGAGGCCTCGCAGCATATATGTTCCCATACATGGATTTACTCAGAATTCGGAGTAGAACATTTTATGTGAGTTTTGTGTGTGTGTGTGTGTGTCTGTGTGTGTGTGTGTGTGTGTGTGTGTGTGTGTGTGTGTGTGTGTGTGTGTGTGTGTGTGTGTGTGCGTGTGTGTGTGCGTGTGTGTGTACGTGTGCGTGTGTGTGTGTGTATCTCAAATTTGTTTTTTTGAAAAAATTTCAGTGTTTCTCAAACATTTTTTATTAAGAAAAATATTTTTTTTATGATAAATTTGTGAGTTTAACTGCCTATATTTCCAATTTTTTTAAAAATATCGAAAAAAGCCGAAACAGCCCAACTAGATAATTTAATTGTCTATTTTTTTTTATAAAAAATGAATATGTTCTTGTTAAACAAGTACATATACATCTTCCTACGTTCCCTAAAATAAGCAAATAAATGCTTGTGCTTAGGTGAACGAAATCGGTCGAGGCAGGATTCGAACTCGCGACCACTGGATTACTAGCCCAGCGCGCTAACCGCTCTGCCACCGACCCATTTAATATAAAAAATTATTAACATTGTATTAGCACATCTCAATTTTTTTTTAACAATTTTTATAAAAAATGAATTTAGTGACGACATTGCTTCATACAATTTGTATGGAAGTAGCCTACTCACAATATCTAAGAAGACTTAATAGTTTGATACTAATCTCCAAACATACATACATACCATCATGCTGTTTTCATATTCTGGGTAGGATCAAAGAACTGACCTCCATACTATCCTATCTTGACATACCTACATAGGTACATGTGTTATATAGATAACCAAATATCTTAAAATATTAAATAATTTGTATTTATGGGTTTATAGTTTGGTACTTATTCTTCACCTATACGTACTATCGTTATCGACAGTTGGATCTCATGTGTTACATGCAACTAGTATATTTGTATTATGGAGTTTTACCAAGAATTATTGTCGATCTTCAAACTTAATTTAATTACGATAAAATACACATACATAGTAAAATGAAATGTTTACAAAGGTAAGTACTATTTACGTTTGAATACACCAAGAATAACGAGTGTATATTTTACAAAATCTCCGTCTTTTATACATATTATGTTGGTACCTACTCGTTACGCCGAATACATAGTAAAGAAACGCTTCAGTGAATTTCCAAAGAAAAAGAAGACAATAATTCTTATACATATACCTATCCGTGGCGCCATTTAATAGTCCTTCTTTTTACCTATTCATATTCTTTCTTTCGTATTTCTTCCCCTCCTTAATTCCGCTCAATTCGCCGATCAATTGTGCTACTTACAAATAAAAAAAACTTATGTCAACAATAAAAATATCATTCAAATTGATTTGTCACAATTTATTTATGGCGCGTCTCCGGAAATTTTATAGAGATGTATAAATTTATTGGTAGCTAACTTCCGGAGTTTGATTTTCATTATGGTAACAAAATATATACGAAACGTAAATCGAAATATATGTCTAATTTAAATATATGTGATTTGTAACCGATACCGATGGTTCTGTACCTCATTGTATTATTATTTTTTTTTTATTCATACATACAGAATTGGCAAATAATATTCTTAGCTGTAATGCCCCACTAGGTAAAAAAACCTGTGCCGGGGCTAAAGCATTTTGAAATAATGATACTTTACAGTGAATGCTAACTAACAAAACATACACAAAAATTGCATTCCAAATATAAATAGCATACAATGACATAATTAGAAATAACCTATTCAAAAGTAGAAACAGAACATATTAAACAAAAAAAAAAACAAAAATCAAACTTAAAGGCAGTTTAGAACAATAAGGATATGAAAAAAAAAACATAAAAGAAAACATGTTAGTCCGCCAACGCCATACAATCCCTGAGTTCTTTACATCTAATATGTGGCAAATATTCGTTTTTAAGAATGCTCTCCGTCTTTTCGCGACCAATGTCGTAGAGACAAATTTGCACATGCTTCTTAAATAGTGTTTTCCTATTAATTGTCTTGACAAAGGGATCCAGGATGTTGAAGACTTTAGGTGCTATATAGGTATAGCTTCTTTACGCAAATTTTGTTTTATAATTGGGAATATTGTATGTAATTGCACGAAAGTGGTATTACCAATCGATAAAGAAACTACAATTTAAATATTAAATGTATTTAACCGACAGCCGTGGCACAGTTGGTAAGCCGTTTGGTTACGGTACGGGCGTCCTGGGTTCGATCCCCACTACAAGAGAAATTTATATAAATTCATGTCTCACACAAATATTGCTTCTCTGGTCTGGAAACACTGGTCACTTGGAAGAGATTATCTCGCAGGGTGCAATTATTAAGTGTATGTGATTATTATTTACACTAGTTGCATGTAACACATGAGATCCAACTGTCGACAGCAATAGTATGTATAGTTGAAGAATAAGTACCAAACCCATAAATACAAATTATTTATTATTTTATGATATTTAGTTTTCTATACAACACATACCTAGGTAGTCAAGATAGGATAGTATGGAGGTCAGTCTTTTTTTCCTACCCGGAATATGAAAACAGCATGATGGTATATGTATATTGTATGTTTAGAGATGAAGTATCAAACTATTAAGTCTTCTTTGATATTGTGTATAGGTGACTACCATACAAATTGTATGAAGCGATGTCGTCACTAAATTCAATTTTTATAAAAATTGTTAAAAAAAATTTGAGATGTACTGCTACAATGTTAATATTTTTTATATAAAATTAAATTATCTAGTTGGGGTGTTTCGGCTTTTTTCGATATTTAAAAAAAAAATGGAAATATAGGCTGTTATACTCATAAATTTATCATAAAAAAAATACTTTTCTTAATAAAAAATGTTTGAGAAACCCTGGAATTTTTTTGAAAAAACTAATTTGAGATTTTGTATTTGTCTATGTTTGTACCAATTTTCAGCGTTCTAGCGTTTATGGTTTCTGAGATATATGGAAAAATAAAATAAAAATTCAAAAGTTGATAACCCCTGACTGAAACAAAAATTCAAAATTCCGAGTATAAAAGTTTTGTAGGCCTGTAACTGTTTATATATTCTGAAATTTTAGGCTCTGTAAATTGAGCGGATCAAGCGGAAAGTTATAAGGGGGGGACGGACACACACACACACAGACATACACACACACACACAGACACACACACACACACACAGACACACGAAATGTTCTGCTCCGAATTCTGAGTAAATCCGTGTATGGAACATATATGCTGCGAAGCCTCTAAGTTGGTGTTTTTTGACTTCAAAGTTGGAAAAGCCGTGAAAAAAGTAGACCTCTCCATACAATTCTCGCGTATTCTGGCTTGATACATTGTCGATATGTTAAGAGAACAAAGTTCTCCTGAACAAATCGACAGTTGGATTAAATATGATTTCGATTATGATCCGGTAATTTATCTACCTTAGATTTTCCGGTAATTTATCTGGATACAAAAGATCTGAACTTCATCCAAAACCTATATTGGCACCAAACAGCTGAGATCAGACGTGGAAATGTGACATCAGATGAAATACCCATACAGCGAGGAGTACGGCAGGGCTGTATCTTGTCTCCTCTACTTTTCAACTTATACTCTGATTATGTATTTAAAAGAGCTCTCAACAACACCGAGAGGGGTATAAAAGTCAACGGCGTAGTAATTAATAATATCAGGTACGCCGATGGTACTGTATTACTGGCGGATTCTATTTCTGATCTCCAGGAACTGTTAAACAATGTCAATGTATTTGGTGAACATTTGGGCTTATCTATAAATGTAGCCAAAACAAAGTGGATGACATTTGGTCGATGTGAATATCCTGGTTCTTCCTTGCAATTAATGGGCAAGGTTATAGATAAGGTGGATAAATTTAAGTACCTTGGCAGTATTCTTTCGGAGTCCCTTAACCCGGATATGGAGATCAAGTGCAGAATTGACGTAGCAAGAGCAACCTTTAATAAAATGAGATCTTTCTTCTGCAACAAAAAGCTAAATATGGACCTGAGACAGCGGATGATGAGATGTTATGTGTGGTCTGTGTTGCTATATGGCTGTGAGACTTGGACATTGAAGGTTAACACCATGAACAGGCTGGAAGCTTTTGAGATGTGGTTGCATCGCAGAATGCTCAAACTCCCTTGGACAGATCTGGTTACGAACTCAGAAGTCTTAAGCCGAGCCAGAACAACCAGGAAACTCTTGTCCACAATAAAGGTCCGCAAGATCACATATCTGGGTCACATAATGAGGGGAGAGAAGTATCACTTGCTCCAACTAATACTGAAGGGCAAGATAGAAGGTCGCCGAGGGACTGGAAGGAGACAGATGTCCTGGCTGCGCAACATTATGGAATGGACCGGCTTCAGGACCGTGGAACAGATATTCCGAGCAGTACAGGACAGAGAGGGATTTGCCAGAGTGATAGCCGACGTCGGGGGTTCCTGACATGGCACCGGAAGAAGAAGAAGATTTTGAGGTATCAAAGGTACCTATATAATGGCGTTTAGCTATGTATTTCAAACCCGCCATGGTATTTAGGTACCTGCATAGTTACACGGCGCGATGGCATATATTGTATTTTTATTTATTTATTTATTTTTATTTATTTATTTAAATCCACAATAACCATACATAAAAAATTACAACAATACGACAGTGAAACATAGAACAAAAAAAAAAATTTTAAAAATTGACAATTTAGTATAACATGTTGGCACTGACAAAATGAATACAATCTATCAGTACCAACATCCAGTGGATAAGAACTATTCCACTAAGCAGTGCTTGTGTCGGAATAGCTTTACAATTCATTTTAACTGACACAGTCTTTACTTATGTAACCCATTTATGTCTAATATATAATTATAACATATAAAAAAAATCAAAAATACAAATTATAATATAAGCTATAACATCACGGTTTTATAATCATTTCATAATTTTAAAAAATATATCTTCAATGTTCATTCTACCTTTGTTGAGAATCCAAGAAGATAGTTTATTTTTCATAGCACTTAGTGATTTTATATTATATATCTCAGAACCAATCAATTCTTTTGTAAATATGTTTAAAATACGAGGCAAAATAAAATCAAAATGTTTTTGAGCAAACGTGGTATGAGCTCTGAGGATGGGTAAAAGTCTGTGTCTAATATTGTAGGAATTTTCAACTCGAGTATATTGTGTTATATTGAGCTTATGTGAGTAAATGATTAATTTCTTGAGGTATAGCTGACGAATATCTAAAACTTCAAATTCAAAAAATAATGAATTAGACGGATATCTAAAAGGTTTTTTATTAATAACTCGAATTTACGTAGGTATATTTATTTATTTATTTATTTATTGTTAATACAAAGACAATTTTACACATTTAGGTTAAGTAAGTAACGCCCCACTAGGCAAAACCTGTTCTGGGGCTGTTACTTTTACAAATAAGGTATACAAATTATTTACATATAGAGGATACAAAATATATAATGTGCACAAATGTTACATTCAAGTTATAAGAAAATGATTACAAAAGAGTAAGAAGTAAAGTTTTAGATTAAATAAAAGAAATGATTAAGAAGATTAAGAAGAAAGGAAATATATGAATAAAAGTGAATAAGTCAGATGTTAAGGATGGACAACCTCCTCAGCATAGAGCCTGCCTGAAGAAATCAGCCATTTTTTTATATGAATTTTAAAGGAATTGTGATGTGGTGTTTTCTTTATGTCATTGTCTAGTTTATTAAATATACGTGGAGCAATAAAATTAAACTGTCTTTGTCCAAATGAGGTCTTCATAATTGGTACAGTATAGTTAATGTTATTTGCATGTCTAGTGGTTCGTGTTTGTTGGGATCTGTTGTGTAAGGTTATGTTTTTATGGAAATTTACAAGTGCAGCTTTGAGGTACAGCTGTCTCGGGTCAAGTACGTCAAACATTCTGAACAAATCATCTGAAGGAAATGATCTCGCTCTTTTGTTTATAATACGCAGTAAACATTTTTGTGCCTTTTTAAGCGGATCCATGATTGATTTAACGCATCCTCCCCATCCTACAATTCCATATGATAAAACTGATTGTGTGAGGGAATAATACACAGTTTTCATAGTTGATCTGTCCAAAATATTTCGAAGGGTCTTATAAAGGTGGCCCAACTTTCTTATCCTATTAGAAAGATCATGAATATGGTCTCGCCAGCAGAGTTTATTATCTATTATAACTCCCAGGTACTTTATAGTGTTCGTTTTTGTAAGACATGTGCAATTACACAGATCCGCTGAGTGACAGCTATGAATTCGAAGTTTAAGTTCGGGATTTGTTTTGGGTTGACGAGCCTCCGTGGGACTAAAAGTTAAGAACTTAGTTTTGGAAACATTCAAGGAAAGTAAGTTATGATCAAGCCATTTTTTAACAGTTCTTATGCCGACTTCGGCTAGCTTAAAAGTATTCTGCCATGTTTTAGTCTTGAACAGTAGTACAGTATCATATACATATTGTATATGTGCTAAATTATTTGATGTCATCTATAAACTTTATTGTTCTCAATAAAACTTACATAGTGCAGCATAATATACATAGGTACTTAATATATAGATAGATAGATAGGTAGGTATATACGAAGTAAAGTTCTTGAAAACCACTAAAGTATATAATTGCGTCGTAATTCACTGGTTGTTTATGAATCGTCTCACTGCAACATAATATTTTATTTCATTAACTTAACGTCGTGAATTACAATCAGCTGTTTGACCCACCTACCTACTACAGTTTTCTCATTCATAGCCTAAATTTCTGCATTTCGTTTACGTCTATTTTACAAACAAAACATTTAATAAGAGCGTTCCATATAGTTAGGTACTTGCCTACACTTTTTAAAACAGCGGTCAATAAGTAGATAGGTACCTACCTAAAAGTTTTTAAAACAGCGTGTCATAAGTAGGTAGGTACCTAAAAGTTTTAAATCTGCGTTTCATAAGGAGATAGGTAGGTACCTAAAAGTTTTTATACTAGCGTGTCATAAGTAGGTAGGTACCTAAAAGTTTTGAAATCTGCGTTCCTTGAGTAGGTAGGTACCTAAATGTTTTTAAATCTACATACGTTCCATAAGTAGATAGCCTACCTAAAAGTTTTTATAACAGCGTGTCATAAGTAGGTAGGTACCTAAAAGTTTTGAAATCTGCGTTCCATGAGTAGATAGGTACCTAAAAGTTTTTAAATCTACGTTCTATAAGTAGATAGGTACCTACCTAAAAGTTTTTCCAACTCTATCCTTCTTAGTTTTTATTCCACATGGTGGTGGGATCAGCTCTCCTTACTGCGCTCCTCATTACGTGCCCGCATATCCTCCGCCACCACAAGCTCTTCCATCGTCTTTTGGGACGCCCTTTTGGTCTTTTACCGGGAACTCGCTAGTCCAGTGCAGTGTTACATACGTTTTTTGGCGGTTTTCTTCGAATATGTCCGAACCACCTAAGCCCTATGTGTTCTCCAAATGTACACGGTTTAACAACGCAAACTTTTCCTGCTAATACGTGTTCAATTCATGGCAATTAATTATTGAATATGGAGCATACATATATATTATATAGCCATGAAGTTCGCGC